>VTON01000205.1:0-110331 GCA_009617725.1 Hydropsyche tenuis | reverse complement strand
ATAGAATGAAATGTATAAATGCGCAGTTTTATTTTATCTGTTCTCTTGCTGAATTCTAGTCCAGGTACATTAATGAATATTTTTAAGTGTTTATCATATTTATTATTAATATGTACATAATAAAATACATTGGTTTCAAATTTTCTTTTATTCTTCGATTCCTTTAAAATTCAGAAAACAATCCCCAACAGCAATTTGAATATATTGAACACTCAATATTTTCTGAAATGTTGGCTATGGCTTGGATTTGTTGAAACAATAAGAATATGAAAGACTAAAATATTAATATTGCCTCATTATGAGTCGTAAAGATAGAGGTGAGATTTATTAGTATTATTTGTTATTTATGTTTAGTAAGTAAGTCATCATCATCATTGTTGACCGATTTAGTGTCCACTGCAGGAGTAAGTAAGTAGTATGTTAAAATACAGATTTTTCCATAAATAATTTACGCACCTAAAGTGCAAGATTACGGCACCTTTTGCCGTCCTGTTAACTTGTGTAAATTTATACGATCTAAGCTTTTTGACAGTTTTTAAAAATCATTTCCCCTTAGATTCTAAGGGGAAATGATTTTTAAAAACTGTTAAAAAGCTTCCCTACAAGACAAGTATGTACAAACTATGTGCGAATTTCGTTAAGAAACATAATCTGAGGACTGAAAATACATAAATTATGCGTGGAAAACGTTAAGAAATTGAATTTAAGCACCCATAATGCATTTTTATTCGTAAAAATACAAATTTGTCAACAAATAATTGTTCCATTCGACGTTATGCGCGATAAACGTCATTCGGTGACAGTTCGAGAAATCAAGTTGACCCACGTCGTAGTGCTTGAAAAGATGACCAGACACTTGCGAACACGACGCAAGTGCACATCAACGCTAGCGCACATCGACGCTGACGCACACCGACCCAGACGAAAATTATAAAAATAAAAGCATCGTTTATAGTTTTGATAATATTTCATGATTTTGACCGTTAATCTTTTCTCGTTATTTCTGTTATTTTTTTCCGGTTTAGTTCCAGTTTTAATATAATCAATAACATACTGTTCCACTTTGTTGATACAGGAAGCTTAAGAGTGGATGATTTAGATCCTAGTTTATGATTTTGCTTCGTTGTGAATGTAAATGCATAATACAATTTGTGACTTGTTCACATATTTTACAACATTTTTCGCTGTTTCAACCAAATAATCGAACGATATTTGAATGAAAACGTTTAGATTCATTCAAATGTCGATTTAAAAATCTGTTTTATAAGTAAACATACTTTTTTTTGGTAAAGGTGATCTTTAGCATACATACGAATTTAAGTTCACACCTTAGAAACATGTTTATACACGTACATGCACCAATACTCATTCGCAGTTTGACGGTTGGTTGAAAATATTCCGACGTTTGCAACGTCAGTTTGGAGTAAACTACGCTACGCTTTATGATCTGTTTACTTCCACTTTTCTCACAGAAAAACTGAACGTGGGGGTTGGGCCAAAGGCCGCATTTCTCACAATCAGTCAGGGAAAACTAAATGCCCTTATTTAATGCCGCATGTCTCAGTCAAAAGTCTGAACGTATTTATTACTAAATGCGTGTTTGGGTTAGGCTAGGTTAGCGTTTTTTGCGATACATTTACTGAACGTATCTTATTCAATCAGGTATTCAAATCGAAAATATTTTATAAATATCTATCGTAACTGCGAATGAGTATTGGTGCATGTACGTGTATAAACATGTTTCTGAGGTGCCAACTTAAATTCGTATGTATGCCAAAGATCACTATTACCGATTTAAAAATCTGTTTTATAAGTAAACATACATTTGTTTCCAATTCCCCGAAAACTTCCATCGCCTAAAATTCCCGGGAACAAACCGAATCTTTTCCCGCCGGCACCAACAAAATGCAATGGCGCAAAAAGCGCGTACTCGGCCCAAAATTGTCAATGTGATCC
This sequence comes from Hydropsyche tenuis, assembly GCA_009617725.1. Classification (NCBI taxonomy): domain Eukaryota; kingdom Metazoa; phylum Arthropoda; class Insecta; order Trichoptera; family Hydropsychidae; genus Hydropsyche; species Hydropsyche tenuis. Next base: position 108,375 of record VTON01000205.1, on the reverse strand, counting down.
AGAGAGTTTCCGGGCCGTAAGGAGAGCGCCGTTCGGAACATGGTTGGTGACGTTCCCCATAGGCACGGCACGCCCCTTTCCTTATTGCCGACCCTTTTCGGCCCCTTAGTTACGCGAACGGCCCCTGAATTACTCATGGCCGGCACACGACACGGACCCTTCATCGATTCGGGAATTCGGCTCGATTTGCTTTATTGATGTGCAATGTGAATCTTTCCGTACCTCTAGTCTGTCAGGGACGTTTCCATGTGGGTTTCGTTTTCATTCATTTAACTGCGTTTTGGTTGATCTTAAATGAATTAGTTGATTAGTCGACAAGTTTCTAGTTTAATGAATAAAAGTGTTGTGTTAATATAATTTCTCGATTGGTTTCGTGGGTAGTTTGTACAATGGTTAAATCGACAAGTTTAACATCTAAACAATCTAATCGCAAAATAAAAAAACAACTTGATTTTAGCACTTATAATGCAATTTTATTCATGCAAATGTGTCAATAAATAATATACGCAACTAAAGTGCAGGATTACCAGCGGCAGCTCATCCTATAGGGCTGCGGAGTTGCAGCTCTTCCTGTATAAAATATGTATATTTTTATTTCCTATATTCGTCTTGTACAGATGTATAAACGCTATACATATTTTGATTCTTGTACATACAAGAACAACATCATCAACATATGTTTATGATGATATTTTCGTATTTTGTATATGAAAACATGCATTCTATTTTCATTTTCATTGCTGCAGTCCCTCCACTACAAATTTTCACTAGTCACCTCTGAGGATTACCCAAAATAGTTACCCAAAGTATCATACTTCGATATAAGACAACGACACGAATGGTTGACCGCTTGGTCAATGGTCGATCACTTCTCAAAAGATGTAAGATGAGTGATACGTGGAGTATAATATGTAATAAATAGCTAATCTATCACGCCCTTTCCGAGAAATTATCGTTTTTAACCTTTCCCTTATGGTGCTAAAAACAGTCTATGCGTTCCGACGGTATGTATTTTCGATATCATATGAAAAAGTGATCATATAAAAAGTGATCTAGTGTTTTAGATCACTTTTTCATATGATATCAAAAATACATACCGTCGGAACGCATAGACTGTTATTAGCACCGTAAGGGAAAGATTAAAGACCTTAATTTTTACATTTTTTTTTTTTTTTTGAGAAGTGGACAATTACCAGTACATGGTCAACCACTGGTGTATAAGATATTATATTTTATATTAGCAGGAAAAGTATATTGGTGTTTTAGGAATTTCATATTCCGGATACATTTTCATCGATATTGTGAAATATCAATGAATTTGTATTTTTGCTCTTCATAAAAAAGTTTTTGTTAGATTAGATATACTATTGTAAAGTAAAAATATTAAAATTTATTTAGTATTGATTTTTTTGTGACTATTTTTGTTGATATTGACGGTTTCTTGAAATATCTGACGTTTAAAACATTTCAATCGGAGTTTTATCGGTTTTTTTTTTGTTTCAGAACAAAAATAGTGAGAAACGTTATCACACACGCTAACTTTTATGTGAGAAAGTATCTGGATCGTATAAATATTAGCAGAGTTCTTTGTAATAACTTTCGATTGTAATTCGAGGAATATAAGTGCGTTTAAGGTGAGCTTTTTATTATATTTTGTATTAAAAGTTTTGTTTGGAGCATAGTAATTTTTTTGTTTTGAAATAGTCAATATGATAACAAATCAATTGTGAATTTTTTCAAATTGAATTGAATCATGGCCAAAGCTAGGTGAGGCCAGGAGGCTCCATCCTAAATATCGAAAATAAGTACAAATCATATTTAGTTATAAGAATCCAACGAAAGTGATAAGAGCGAATTCTACTTATTTTTAAAAATAAATATGTTGTTTGTAAGATGGTGCTCCCAATGAATTCAATCAGTATATTGCAATTGTATGTATTTTTCGTTCAAAAATTTTCAGTAATTCGGATTTTCTAGATTATATTTTAAACCTTTCCCTAACGATGCTAAAAACAGTCTATGCGTTCCGACGGTATGTATTTTCGATATCATATGAAAAAGTGATCTAAAACACTAGATCACTTTTTCATATAATAGATGTTTAGATCACTTTTTCAAGCTTTTTTTCATATGATATCGAAAATACATACCGTCAGAACGCATAGACTGTTTTTAGCACCGTAAGGGAAAGGTTAATATCTGAAAATTGAGGGAGTGGTGCTAATTGTATAATTTGTCCTTGAGCGCACAATACCCCAACTGGTTTAGTACAATAAAAAAGTTCATTAAATATTTATTACAGTCCCACATATAATAGCCTTTCTGATACCCGACCACTAAAAATAAATGTATTTTTTTAATGATTATTTCCTTTTATAATCTTTTAACCTGATATCGATTATCCATTTTATTTACGAATACAACACAATGCGTGAAGAAATTCAAAAGAATATTATAGTTCGTTTGATTCAAATTGTGCAATTGCAATAAAGTACATATTTCAGAATAAGATGATTAATCTTAATTGTAAAAAAATATCATTTTATACGATTTCCAAATATATGTATATTTTTTAATTTTCAGATTGCTGCAAAATGAAAACAAGTTTTAAATCCTGTACAGCTTCAATAAGACAACGGATATGCAAATTCAATCGATTCACTTCTCAAAGGATGTAAAATGATTTTGTTCCTCCAAAACTTGACTCAAAGAAATGAAGTTCAAACCAATGCTATCAGTAAGGTTACAAAGAACTCAAAACTTGTGTTTTCCAACAATATTTCTAATTTATCACTCGCATAACTTACAGGAGTAATACTTGTGCTCACACAGGTAATTTTATACGAAAATATAACTTTGTCATTATAGTGCATATTTTTTCAATATTAATGCGAATATAATGTAATTGTGTATTTTCTTATGAATAATTTATATCGATGTTCTTTTGCGATTCAATTTGAATTTTTTTGTTTGTGACACTAATGTGAATTTGGTTTTGCGATTCTAAAATACATTTATTTTGTTTTTGCAAATATAATATAAATGTATTTTAATGTGAATGTTAACTATTCGATTTATGTCATTTTTCATGCTTTCATTTTATAATAACGTTTGTTCACTTCTTTTCATTTCAGTTTGATGCGAACACTAATTTCGATTAAAAAAAAACTTGCGAAGACCAGAATCTCATACAAGAATCTCATATTCGATTGGAACGGAAAGCAAAATGTTGAGAGTTATTTATTTAAAACACTTTAGATTTATATTATTGTTTGTGTTCTGTTTCTTCATGTTTTGTAGTATTGTAGTTTACGAAAACGACTATGAAAAACCTTCCTTTTACACCGTCGACACGATAAACGAAACCATGAATTTTTCTTTTTGCAATACAAGCTCGCTATCTTTAGCCGATTATAACTCTTTGATCGATTTACCGAATTTCAAATTCACAATAAACAACTTTCCTTGTAACGATTCTAACGTGAGTCCATTTCTGCTAATATTGGTGCATTCGAACCCCATTCACTTTGATAAAAGAGACGTTATTAGAAAAACGTGGGGCAAACGCAACGATTTAGTTAAGTTACTTTTTTTGTTGGGAGAAATAAATTCTTTGCACATCCAAAATCGAATCGTTAACGAAAACAACCATCACAAAGATATAATACAAGGAAATTTTTACGATGCCTATCGGAACCTGACTTACAAACATGTCATGGCTCTAAAATGGACCACTTATTTTTGCATAAGTGCCAAATTTATTTTGAAAGCAGACGACGACATTTTTGTCAATACCCCATTTCTTATGAAATTCCTTTCGAAAGATATATTTCCCCATGGTGCCAGAAAACTTATATTATGTTCAGTGTATTTAAGGAGCTTTGTGAAGCGGAGCTATAGATCGAAATGGCGAGTGTCTCCTATTGAGTATAAAGACTCGTACTACCCCACGTACTGTGCTGGATTCGGAATAATATATTCCTCCGATGTAATGATGCAACTATACGAAAAAGCTCAAAAAAGCAAATATTTTTGGATAGACGATGTATTTATTACTGGTATATTAGCGACTCAACTTAATTTAAGTAGAATGACTATAGAACCTTTGGTGCTTACGGAAAATAAATTAAACGATATGTTGAATAACGACGATGTCAATTCTGAAATGTTCATCTTCGGACCCCCGAATCTGTCGGATTCGAAAATCGAAAAGCTATGGTCGCTAACTAATAAACGATTAGAATCTTTGCCTTTGAATGAAAACGTTCTATTACATAATTGATGAAAAATTAATATTTATTAATTAGTAAGTCTGGTCATTTAGATAATTAAATTCTATAATACCAAATGTCGCGGTAACGCGACATTTTCAAATTATTGTAAATATGTACCAAAAATGTGATACGTATACAAAAAAAAAATTATTTGTTTAGACTATTCCAAAAGTTTTCAATTTAATTTCGAGAGAAATCCGTACGTTTTTTGAGCTTTTCTTTCATTTAAGCAATGATGCCAAATATTTAATGTGCCATTACTGAAGCGTCTATCTTGACAGCGGTAAACGTATTTTTCTTTTTAAAGTAATCAAAATAGCTATTGAGATACCAACTGCTGTTAAAATCGGCGCTTCGTATCATCATTTTTTAATTCCATTAACTCATAATAATTATTATGAAGGACGAATAGCTAATTATTAATGTTGCAAATTCAAAAGTTTCAATGGTGAATTTGAGATAAGGCTATTTTATACGATTTACAAATTAACTTGAAAACTTTTGAATTTTCTAACGTCGTTAGTTGCCTTCAGTGTAGAAATTATGAACTTTAATTATTTTTGGAATAATATAAGCTTAGCAATGTGTTTTAATATTTACTCCTCATTTTGTAAAATGAATAAAATACTTACTCATAAAAAGATTGCACACTTACAATATACTGCCAAAACTAAATTTCCTCAATTAGCAGATTGTTTAGTCTTTATTTTATTTATTGAATGTTCTGTAACTAGCTTGTGTTCGGTTTTTATTCTGATTATACCCTATTATATGTAATATTTTAATTATATGTTAATGATATTATGAACAATATTTTTGACCGCCAACGTCCATCAAAAGTTTTAATACTCTACAAAAATAAGAATCTTTCCAGAAACTGTGATCTGATTTTTAAACCTATCTCTTAATTTTTGAAACTCAAATGAACAAACTCAAAACAAACTCGTTCATTTTACGAATATATAAGTCTGTTTTTATAATTTTATTACAATACTAATGAAAAAACATTTTTCTTGTACATGGACAAAATTCGTGTTAATTATATTATAAACGTTTACAATTTTTTTCTCAGTAACAATAATATTGTTAGCATAGATCTTAAGTTGTATTTACAACTGTCATCAATTATTTTTTGTAGTTTTTTATAGCATCTAACAATTCTAACAGATAAATATTAAATGACGATATTAAAAGATTACTTTTTAGTATATAATGTAAAAATAATCTGAATCCAAATACATATATTATATAAAATATTTTATAACTTTTTTACAATTTGGGTGTTTCTTTGAACAAGACCATCATTTGCTCCAGTTGTGGGTACATTTTTTTGCACAAAAGTCTAAATAATAAGCTTCATTTATTATTGTTTATGAATATAGAATGAAAAAATTATTATTAACGTTGTTTTCTATTATATTTATTTTGTTTTTATATATTAATTGATTGATGATTATCGATCGATATTGGAAATTTTTAATTTTTCATCTGTAATAACGTATTATACATTTTCTTATCGAGCGATCTCATTATTACTAATATACTTTTTTTTGAATTATTGATATAAATTTCATGACTAGTTTTAAAATTTAACCGTACTTAATTTATGGTATATTTGTATTTGAATATTTGGAAAACAAAACTATTTTGTATTATTTTTTTTGGAAATTGTAAATTCGAAAGAATTTTTATGGTGGAATACGAGTGATAAAGTGAGATTTGCAAATGTCGGTTTTATCTAACCATTCTAATAAGAAATAAAAGAAATGAATGATGTAATAAATTATATTGTAAAAAAAACTATATAACATTTGTTAATATTTTGTCATGTTTTTTGAATATTTTGTCATGTTCTTTGAATATTTATCTGCAAAATAATATATGCTTTTATGTAATAACTATCTATATTGAATTTCAATAGAAAAGCAATAATTCTCAATAAAAAATCTTATGCTTTTCAACAATAACTATCAATATTGAATTTCAATTCAATAGAAAAGTATAAGAATAAAAAATAAACATTAATTTCTAAATTACTTTCTCATTCTAAATAAAATAAAAATAAAATACATTGACTGATTTCAGTGATGGTATAAGACTTTATAAATATATATTTACATATTAGGAAAAAAGATTATATAAAAAAAAACTTATGATTGTATTAGGTATATGACTGAGAAAATTCAATTTTTTCATAGATTTTGTGTTTTCTTTCAATTTTATTTGTTTTAAAATAACTTTATTATTTTATTGAGGAGTAAGACTTAGATTTTTTTCTTATAGAAATTTGTATCATGTTTTAGTTCTTTGATGAAAAACAATATAGTCGAATTTGGTTGCAACGAACTAAAGTCCGTTTTTCGTTAAATTTGTAAAAAAACTAATCTTATATCCATTAACCAAATTCAGCTGCAACTTAAAAATTAATAGTTATCAATTTTGGTATTTATTTATTGTAAAAAATATTAATAATTGCAATGCAATAATTGCTAATTTAAGTCATAAACAATATTCTTTGATTTTTAATGTATCGCTTTAGCTTAAGTTTATATAATATTTCCCCCCCCCCAAGAATATCTATTTCATTATATACAGATAAAAATTATTTGTCGATATCTGTACATGTATAAACTGTTGTTGTAATTGTTGTATATTATAATTACAGCAAACTTGTACATCATCGACGCAAAGATGCGTTTGAATGTAATATATTTTTCGTACCAATATTTTCAAGTCTGTTGTGAAATTCATAAGAATATTTTATAAACTACTTTTTAAATGCTTACAATATATGATTTTAATGACAAAAAACTAATTATTACGTTAGGTTTTCATTACTTTTATCTAAAAAAAATTCTAATTCAGTATAATTAGCTTATTCTTTGTGAATTTGAAAAAATTTTTATATTAAACGTTACTTTTTTTGCCAAATGGAACTTGTCGATGCCACATTATTGTAATATTGATCTACTTTTTGTACATATTGTATACCGTCATTTATTATATAAATTTTTATTTAATTTCTAAATTGTTCCTAAATTATTTTTTCTCTGGTATATTGTAAAACATGTTCTATTCTAATATATGTTTATAAAATATATAAATATTTTAATGTTAATATAAATAACTTAAATGCATCTTGAAAGATTGGCATAGAATATACACATTTAGTGTTTTTTTTTGTTTATTAATTTTGTCATTGTTTTAATTTTGTCGAAACTCAAACCAGCTTGTATTCTCTCCAAAACCAATTTATTTAAGGTCCCCGATTTTTCACACGAATATGAATATTATTTATTGTTCGTGTATGTATAGATGGTCTTAATGTGCCACATATTATAGATATGTACTCTCGATGTCTCACTTTGATTCTATTTAATAATAGAGACGCACAATATGTTCACAATGTTTAATTTGATAGTTGTTGAAATTACGTATTTGTTTTATATGAAAAAAGAACCAAAGCATAGTCCATATGTTCTTTACAGCACTTACGTTGTATGTATTATATTATATAATATATATATGTTCACGTGAAATTAGATGTTTATGTTTTTAACAAGTCGTCGCACTAATATGTGTTTTTTTACAATTATTGTAATATTTTTAAATTTTCAAAATGCTAATTGTCTCTTTAACATTGCATTTTAAAAATGGATATGATACAAATTGAAAATATTGATTTTGTACTAAATTACTCATTAGATATTGTCATGCTTTAATTGTTAATATTTAGTTCATAACATATACATGAAAATGTTTTTATTTAAAATTTCGATCTAATTAATTTTTGATATTACAAAATTTTATGTATATTTCAACAAGTATGTAATTATTAAAAATTTTGACTCATATTTTCAATGTTTAAAAGCACCATGTTGTTCTCACACCATTCAAAAGAAAAAAAATATTTAAAAACGAATCAATCAGATTACGTGTTTTGTTGAAATTCGATTGTATATTTATTATAGTTATACAAAAACAATTATTTCTCATTTATATCGGAGACCATGAATATTATCAAGCTGGAAAATCTTATTGCCAAACAATTTGAATCTCATGTCCAACAATATGTACAATGTATTTTTATCATTGAAAAAAAGAAATATATATATATATATATATATATATATATATATACATATGTATGACTCAAAAGTATATATACTCATTTAATACCCAGAAATTCATAATTTCATTAATTTCCCCATCTCCATCTTAGAATATGTGCGAAATATTATGTCTTTTATTATTTGCAAAAATATGTAGAACCTCTATTAACCGAATTGATAATTTTTATTTTAAATAGCAGATTTTACGGTTTTTTTTTTACATCCAACAAAGTATGAGTATGTAACAAAATTATACTGACTATACTCGTAGACTCAAATATCGTTCAAGAATGATCAAACTAAAACATGGCAGAAATTTTATTCCTAAAATAGTAGATTTTATAAATTATTTTTTTAAATTATTAATTCGATGTTCGCATGCTGTTCGTCATCGCAATCGCAGAGATTTAGAATACGCATTGACAAAATCGGTTATAAAAAATATGTCAGTACAAAGTTTTTTTGTTAAATAACGAGGATCGACTTAATGGAAAACCGAATACAATATTTATTATTTTAAAAATAAAACTAGTCCAATTTTTCAGGTTTTCATAAATTTTTTTGATCGCAGTAGTATACGTGCACTTGTAAGGTCGTAACTGCTGTAAGCCAGTATTGCACAATGGTCCAGAATTCTAGTTGAGGCTATGAAATATTTTTTTGATACTTCTGTAAAGTTCTTCTCAGTGGTGATTTTAATATTTATTTTTTATAATGTAATCTAAAAGAAGACGTGTTGTGCTGTAATTAAAAGGTAAGTTGGATATTATCAATGTCCTGAAGAGAGGTACTTTGGGGCGTTTTTATCTAATAAAAATGGCGTGGGCAAATTTTTTTCCTTGTCTCAATTATCCAGACTATCTCTATCCCAGTGGCGTAGCGTGGATTTCGGCTGCCCGGGGCCAGCTCTAAATTTGCCGCCCCCCCCTATATTTTCACAATTAAGCAAAAAATTCTGCGACACAAGAAAATAGTACTTTTAAAGAAGAATAAACTAATAAGTACTGTTTAATTAAACACAAAATGTATATGTGTTTAAAGGGGGGTGCGGTCTGCGAACACGGTTAAGATGGCCTTTTATTCAATATAGTATTATCCGATTACTGAATGTGTTGCATGAACATCTTGACCTTTTACAGTGGCAAATCAAGTTTAGTAGAGGCCCTAAGCGATTAAAAAAAATCGGGGCCCTCCCTTTTAAAATTTTATTTATTCCACAATTTTAAAATATCTAAGAAATCCAAAAGATCTGAAAGTAATTATTCGAAAATATTAAAATGGAAAATAAGTGCTGATAAAAAAATTCATTGCGCCGCAGACGAAAATTTTTTTTCATTTTTTCATGGAAGATCTATACTAGTGGTGTATAGCCCAGGGTCTACTACTGCAACCTACTGCCTAATTATAAATAACTAAATTTTCTTATTCTAAAAATACTTCTTACTATAAAATCGAACAAAACAAAAACAAATAATATATGTTTTTGTAAATTTAAACAATTACTTAAAAATAAATTTAAATTAGTTTGTTACATTCAAATAAGCGCCACAGGCGAAATTTTTTTAATTTTTCATTGACGTATCATAAGATATATTTATACTAAAAACGTGAAAAAAAATAGTAAGAAATGGCTTAAGAATCCGGGGCCCATTTTTAACTCGTCAATATCGGGGGCCTTAAGCGGCCGCTTAGTCCGCGTACTGTTAAACTCGCCACTGTCTTTACTATTGTTAAGTCAATTAAAACCAATCTAACCTATATAGTTCACAGTCGATCCACCTACCTCTTACATTTCACACAAACCCTTTGGGACGAATGCCTGACTTCAAACTGATTTTCATCCGCGGACTAAATATTTTCGGTCAATTTTCTGTAGTTTACCGAAAAATGCAATGCCGCCCCCTACAAATATGCCGCCCGGGGCCATGCCCCCCCCTGCCCCCCCCACGCTACGCCACTGCTCTATCCCTATTTACAATTAGCCTGGATAATCGAAGTTCTACTGTATACAGAAGTATGACACAAAAGCGATAGCGTTATTGAATAGTCGAAAAATTTAAAACGTTATTAATTTCCACATATTGTATTTAGACCAAAATCTTCACTAGATTCTAGAATCCCAAATCCAACAATATATGAGGTGTATTTTTCATCAATAAAAAAAACATATTCCCTTACCGAAGTACGCCTTGTCCTGCACATGAATCTGCCATCAATTAATTTGGCGATGTTCCGTTCGGACTATGATCTTCTCCCGGGTCCAGATGGACGATGGATCAATCAGAGTCCACTTGCATAACGGCTTTCTTACTTTTACTTTCACTGGCTGCCGGTCGCTGCACTTTCGTTCGAACCCATATACCCACTTTGCGGACGAGTGCTGTTATTTGCCGAGTTCCTGAAACGGACAGTGTCCAAAATGTGGGTCAGTGTGTGAAAATTTGTGAAGGTAAACTAAACTCGAATGAAGTAATCCGTAACGTGCACAAAATCTTGAATCTACACGTCAATAAAAATCATTCGTATAAAGTTTTTTTTATAGAATGGTCGTCTTTTATTCGAATAATTTCAATCAAGCACAATCTCCATCTTGACAATTTGTAAAAGTGAAAAATAATATTAATATTTTTAATATAATATACAGTGAAATTCCATATTTACGAGCCCACTGTTTACGTTCGATTTATTAAGTGCGGTTTCATTTTAATACGTTTTATGTATACCCGTTTTTGCGTTTTTATTTCCCGCAATTTACGCCTAAAATATTAAAAATAATCAAATACATTCGCAGCGATTGGCGATCTTTATTCAATTGTATCAGTTACTTACTGCTGACATTTGTAATTTTTCTTTTACCCCATATTCTAAAGGTTTTCTGATTTTGCCTATAATGCGATGACATCAAAAGTTCAAATCTTTTTATATCATCAGAAGGATTTATATAAACCCAAAAATATGTCAAGCGCGTGATTTTTTCAATAAAATATATGTATTTTTAATATTTGAAACCATAAATCCACGTTTTCCCACTAATTAATACGTTTTTTTGTGGGTCCCTTCAAAAAATGCAAAAACAGGGTTTCACTGTATTCTAATTATGAAATGCGCATACATTGAAGATTGCGCTGAAAAATGTCAAAAGCTCGATGTCGAATATAAAAGTCGAAAGTCGATGTGTGCAAAACATTATTGCGCTTTCACTACGCTTCAATAGCGACTATTCGATTAGTTATTATTGCTGAAAAACACACATGTTCCATTAGCCGTATTTGCCGTCTATTTTCGAAAACATGCCTTTTACAAATGCGATTAAAAACAAAAAACATTATTCAACCGACTAAATCGCACTAGATGGCGGTGCGATTTATAAAACGTGACACAAATTATATTTTGATTCTTGGACGTTTAATTTTATTTTTCGAAAATTCGCGATATTGAACTTGGTCGGCCTTGTGAACCATCAAGTTCAACGATCTTGACGAAAGTGAACGCGATGGCCAGGTGGTCCTCCAAAACCCTTCAGAACCAGTTCACTTTCACCCTTTCGATGCTTTTTTCACATGAAACACATGCCCTTTCTAAATGATAAAAATTCTTCATAATCCTGCATTTTGGGTATGTAAATTATTTATTAACAAATTTGCATTTTAACGAATAAAAATGCATAATCGTTGCTTAAATTATTATTTTTTTAATAATAATAATAATAATAATAATAATAATAATAATAATAATAATAGTAAAAAGAAGAATTTACTTATGCCACCATGGCAGAACAGGTTTTCCAAAATCGTTATGGTGGTTAAAACAAACACAATATAAAAAACTTGCAAGCACTCAAATACACACACGCATATCATATGTATATGTATTTCTATGTATGTACCCACGCGTAATTTGTACATAGTCTGTAAATTAGGTTTCTTCACGAATTTCGAGTGTGTTGTTGTAAATTTATGCTTGATGGTTTTTACAAATCATTTTCCCTTAGATCATCTAAATTTGCATACGATAACCGTTCGGAAGGAAAAGTTACACCATGTAAATCCGAAACTCGTTAATATATGGTTAAAAAGGTTCCTAGACGTTTGCCCAAACGATACTAGCAGATACAGACATTAACACACGTGATACTACAACACCGAGTGCAGAATACAATCCGCGAAAAATTTCGAAATAGTATAATTAAAATAAATTGTACAGCATTAATTGGATCATGTAGTCCTCCAATTGCCCTAAAATGTGCCGTGTGTGCTAGTATCGTTTGGGCAAATGTCTGGGAAGCTTTTTGACCATATCTTAACGATTTTCGGGTTTACATGTTGTACAGAAGTACCTTTTGCTGTCTGAACTACACCCGAAATTCGTAACGAAATCTAATTTACGTACTTATATGCATGAATTATAAGTGAAATACGTTAAAATCATAATTTGAACACTTACAGTGCATTTTTATTCATGTTAAAATACAAATTTATCAATAAATAATTTACGCACCTAAAATGCAGGGTAACCAACATATTTTTCAACCGATTTTTTTTATCAATGGTGTAATTACCGCATTATTTATACGAAAGTGAATAAAGATTTTTTTTAAATCTTTTTTGATTCGAATAAAATTTTCAAATTTGGAATGTTGAAACGAAACTGCAAGAATATCAGATGGAATTCCGAATGGATGTAAGTTATTTTAGAAATTGATCTGTGTGAAAATTACAACTGCAATATTTCCGATGTTGAACTTTCTTTATTTTTTCCTTCGAATCTCAAATGAATTATTTGAAAATCATATCGTATTTATAAATGTTACTATTAATTATTTAACACTTTCACTTTTTTCTCGCCAATGGCGTACATAAAACAGTGGGTACGATATTGAAAGTTCAACAATGAATTTACAATATATTCCTATTTTGATACACTCTCTATTTACAATATCAAATTATTATCTAGTAAACATTAATTCGAGCAAAAAAACTACACTGTAAATACGTTTTCTCAATGGAAAAACCACAGACGGCCATTTTTATTGCCTCCCATTTTTTTTTGATCCGTATTTCAATTCACTCGTAGTCAGTATTTAAACATTAATTCTGATCATTTATATTTGTGAACAGAATATTTGGTCAGTAGTTAAATATTTTTCGGATCAGTATAATTTGATTAGGGGATCAGTATAAATATGTATTAGTTATACTGATATTATAAATGTTATTATGAATGATATCACGAATGATTTTATATTATCAGTATAAATATGTAAGCCTGTATGTATTGTCAATATTTTTGACAACACATACAGACTTTTCCTAACTTTTTGTATTACAGTTTTTACACTTCAAATACAACCTTTAAAACTTCAAATTTAATTATGAGAAAGTATTGTTAAGACCGTTATAATAGCAATCAATTAGATGTTTCATTAATTACTTATACTAACCACTTAATAAAATAATAATACTGATACGAAAAATATTTAAATACTGACCAAATATTTTGCTGCCATTTTCTTCCTTGTTGTTAATTTTGCTGTAAATCTAACAATAAGTAAAAAGCGCGCGAATATCTAATGAAAAATGAACAATTAAACGCGAAGTGAGGTCAAAATCAGATTTCACTCTTTTATGAAATAACAAACGACAGGTCGTATAATTTTTTTCTATGTGAAAATCGTCATTGTTCCCACTTTTTCGATCCCACGATCTTGTAAAAATTGTTATCGGTGAATGTACAATGTGATAATTGTTAACAAACCGTTTAAAAGTAAGTACAAAAAGGTTATGTCATAAAATGTTGAACATTTGTGAAATTAATGTATCAAACTAATATTTTCGAATTAGAAAATGCGCGATTTTATTTCTGCAATAATTCAAAAGATAATGAAATCGCTCCGGATTTTACTCATACATTTATTCTTCAATTAAATGCTACTTTGTTCAAACATAATTTTATTTAAGATGATAAAAATTTACATATAACATATGATACTAATTCGAGTATTAATTAATTAAAATTTCGGATCTTGTAAAATTCAAATAAATGTTTGTCAAGTGTTCAGCCATATGTAATATAATATTACAGTGCTATTTTTTTATTTCGAAATAATCTAACATGAAAATCGCATTATTTTCAACATATTAGTATAATAAAATGCTAAAAACAGAAACTCAGCGATTTGAATTAAATACGATATTTTTTAAATTAAGCTTTATTAAAACACAAAATCCTATTTCGAAAATTTATTAACTCATAATAAATCAATAAATTAACAACAACTATTAACATTTTTAGTACTTTCGTGTTAGACTGTCACACATATACAAATCGCTAGCTGTCAAATCGTGAATTTGTAGCCAAGATGTAAAGCGTCTGTATACTATTTTGAAATTTTATAACGTCTACTTCCAATTTATTTTTATTATTGGAAAATTGATTTTAAGGATTGAGTTTGCTCAATGAGTTTGAGTTTGCGCCAACGTTGTTTCTGTCAAAAGTCTGAACATATTTATTAGGTTGGGTTGGGTTAGGTATTTTGATTACTGAACGTATATATCTTATTCATTCAAGTATTCGGATCGAGAATAAGTACTATTATTTCAATTATAATCTAAACTAATACCATTTTAAATCGTCATTATAAGTGTAAAACATTATATAATTTCAACATATAATAGTTACGCTTTATAATTTCACTACAAATCAGCGTTGGCAGCTGGCAGTTTGTATATATAATATATGTATGTATGTATTTGCAACTTTTGCGCCAGGCCATCACGAAAGTACAGATTTTTTTTATGTCAAAACTTTTCTTTGTGATTCAGTTAAAAATTTCAACGTTTCAGATGTTATAAAAAAAGGTTTCATTCCGTTATAATTTGATAATGATGATTTAAAATTTAAATAAACCAACGAGTTTCCATCAATTCTTATCGATGAGCTACAAGCGGAACGATTATTAGATGAATAATTGACATGATTCGAGACAATTAGGACGGAATACTAAATACAAATTCTTCAGTTAGAATTTAAGTATAAATGTCTAAACTTCCAATAATAAATCGAAAAAAAGCCCATCATCCCGCTTGTTATATGCAACATACATTGACACCTAAAAAACCTTCCTCTGAAACAGAAATCATACAAACAATTTGAATAACACAAAAAATTTTCTGCTTAGAAACTGAGTCGAGTGTGATCCGCACACCATAAATATTTAACATGTTCCACTCGTAAAACCCGACAATCGTCAATAAAATCCCATAGACTAATAGAAATATTTGCTCGACTTTCTAGCAGACGGTTATAATTTTAACAACAATATCATTACGATTCATGGCGGTCGCTAGCGGCTGAAATTTATGTTCCGCGAAGCCGTTCAGATAATGCGTTATAATTATCGCCGCGTGAGACTCTTTCCCCTTCTATGTCCACGAATATAAGAATATAATGTGTTTTTTTTTTGCTTTTGAATTTGGCGCCATAATAACAACAATAAAAAGGAAATTCGGCTTCCGAAATTTACATATGGGCGTTCGCTCGTTTCTATTATATTCAAATCCGCGCATATTACATATATTGTCTTCAATTTTTCATGTTAATTTTCATATGAAAAGTATTGATTTTATCTGATTTTTTTTCGGAATATGTTCACAAATATGTATGTGTTGCGCTACGTTTGTGTAATCGCTTTTTCCATGAACGAAGCAAATAACTTTGCTTTGTCTATGAAATTTAACAACATCTTATGGTGTATAGGCGCATGATTTAACGTTTTCTCTCAAATATGATAGTTGACGTATCTTACGATATACAGGTGTGCCAAGGAAGGCATTAAAATTTCCTTGGCACACTTGATATTCAGTAAACAATATTTTGAAATTTTGGCACGTGAACAAAAAAAAGTTCACGTCACGTCAACTGTTATATTTAATAGAAGGCGTTAAATTATGCACCTAATAGTATGATGCGTAATAAGTATTTTTTTTTTTCAATTGATCCGATAACAACAATCAAAATTATCGATCAAAGAAGTCGATTTCGTTGTTGAAGTGCTGAAATATAATATAAAAAGGTAGTAATATAAGAATGATAGCTCTTAAACGAGGTTGAGTGCTAAAATTTTCAAAAGTATGATATATAAAAAGAAATGAAAGCGAATATGAAATATTTAATAAATGTATGAAAATGTGTTTTTCCACGACATGAATTATACAATCGAAATTGTGTAATCGAAATTTTTCTATTGCGTGATTTCAGGATCGTTGTCTCGCTCATCGATTTGAATATTTTTCATGTAACACCATGCGATTTTCAATGAATAATATAATAATACACATTGAACAATCGTATTGCATATTTTCGCAATCAGTGCACCGTGAAAATTATTCAACGTAACGAATAGGAAATTCTCCTGAAACACAACTTCTGAACGCGTTTGATTCATCATTTCAGATGCTATAAATTGTGTTAATTTTCTTCTGACTAATAATGATTCTAAAACTTAACAAGACATCATAAGTCGGTCAAAGCAAATTGAATAATTTGCGAATTTTTATTCTGACGGATTTCACTCATACATATTATCTCAATGATCTAAAAAAAGTGCTAAAGGTGTGGTTGTTTAATTTTTAATTGTTTTTTTTAGTTTTACAATCAAGAATATAAATTAAAAACGTTTTACTTATGTTAATTAGTTGTGATTGTCATAAAATATAAAACTAGTTTTATTATTTACTTTCGAAAGTTTATACGAAAATCGACAAGGAAAATGTAGGAAAAACCATAAACGAAAAGAACCTAATCTATGGCGATAAATGGTTTGAACAAATCTTCGAAATTACTTAATAATCCGATCGTCTAACGAAAGTTTTCGTTGATGTTAAATTGAAGTTTTAACGTTTCGTATTTCGAATAATTACCTTTTGAACGACACCGTTAATAAATTCGTTACACATGTATGTTTAGTTTTAAGTGCCTATTTAAATCCAAAGCAATAAAATAACGCTGCTTTCTCGTGCATATCTGACTAATTTTTTCATCATTGTTCTAAATAATAATCTCGAATTGAAAACGAGAACCATATTCACATCGAACACCATTTTCGCAATTAAAAGCAAAATTTTTTCGTACATTATAAGGTACACTTTCTCCGCACTGTATGCGTATGTACCGAATTTAACACGATTGTCTTTTTTGCATGTTCGAGCGAAATGTATTCACGAAAAAGAATGTACGCATCTATTAAATTGAGTTGTTGAGATGTTATTTTGAATGCGAAAATATTTTTCCCAGAATAAAAATATTCGAATCGTTACCATTGAAGGAAAAAAATGTTTAACCTTAAATCGTTCGCGCACATTCTAAAACGCCATCATAACATAATACCGAGCAATATAAACGAGGAAGGAGGCGGGTTCCGTTTCGAAAGGGAAACCGAAACAACTTTCGAAGCTTCTAGTGCGAAGCTCGGGGGCGCAGTCCCCGCCAAAGAGCCTGCGCCCCTCTCTTAACATTGCGCAACGTCGGCGAGACTTTTCTCCGGCAATGGCCAAAGGTCGACTTGCGCAATTGCAGGTTGGATCGTGAGAATTATTTTCTATCGATTTGAAGCATTGTTGTCTGTTGGATTTTTTTTTAAATACTCGATGATGATTGTTTTGTCGTGTAAAAAAATTTATTCTGACGGTGACCATATAAAACGTTGTAAAACGTCAGTGTATTCGGATGGAACTTCTGTACAAATGTACTTTAAAAAAAATGTGTAATGTGGTAAAATTTCGCCATTATCAAAACACATAGCAAATTTTTATTTAATAACTATAATTATTGCCCTGGTTTGGGTCTTACCACTGTAGCATAATACATATTTTAAATATATATTTTTATACCGTGTTAAAATGGAAAAAACGATATAAAAAATAATCGGTACTTTTTCTTGAATCGTGTAAATGAAAATTTACAATATTTTTTGATGATATCACACGGTGAAATTTCGCCACATTATACATTTTTATAAAGTATATTTGGATGGCAGTTCCATTCTGATATACTGACGGAACCTATTTCCAATTTTTATATGGTCACCGTCAGAATACATTTTTTTACACGGTAGCCTCTGGAACGTATCCCCGTATAAAAAGAGACTTGGGTGACTTACTTATCTATAAATCATCGAAAAAATCAATTACATATCTGTGAATCATATATTCAATGGTGCATAAACTTTTTGACAGCTGGACCAATTTTCCCATTTGCTAATTGTTCGTAAGCTGCGATAAAAAATAAATGGAAGAAAGTACTCATTTAAATATATGTTTTTTTAATATATTATAGTATCGTAAAAAATTAGAATTAAATAAAAATTTAGAATATGTAATAGGTAATAACTTGGGCCGCGTATGAATTTGAAGGGCCTCATACGGCCCGAGGGCCGCAGGTTGTCCATCGTTGTATAATATTATTATATTGAAAAATGGACGAAAAAATTGATCATTCATAAAACGAAAAAATGCGTATATTCCAGTAAAGCCATATACCCGATATGCTATTTCATACATAACCCTATACTGTATGAATCAATAAAAATTACAATTTTTAATTAAAAATCTATGTATTCTATCAAAATTACTTCTTGCGTTAATTTTGGGTCACCTATAGAATCAAAATTCATTTAAAATATTCGAATTTAACTTTTCGAACCATTACACAATATCAAAACATCAAACAGGATCATCAAAATCAAAATCCAACTTTCAAAAACAATCAAACCGATTTTTCCAACTTTCTACACTTTAAACGGTTCACGCATTACGCCCATTCAAAGAGTGGCCCACTTCCACATAACCTCCTCGCCGAAACGCCCAAAAAACCCAAAAAAACCTCCCACACCATTAAGCCGACACGCACTCACCACCGTCGATTCATCGACGTTTAACTTGTATGTTAAAAGACAATCGGCATTTCGCCTCGGCGGTTAATCCGACGGTCAATTTAACACCGTCGGCGATTATGTGATAATCAGTCAACGTCAATGGACACGCACATGCTTATAATATAATTGATCGGCGAACGAGCGGAAACGGGTTCGAAAGGCCCGCCAAAATTGTGCGCTTGCAATTAAAATTTACGCGGTCGTGTGTGTGTGTGTTGTTGTGAAAGGCGAAAATTTGACTCTTGTTAAGGATCTGCAAGAAAATGCCGCATGTGAACGGGTTTTTTTTTCGAATTGTAAACGATGTTTGCGTTGGTGATTATTGTTGGATCTGCCGAACGGGAATTTTCTGGTTTGGTGTAGGGATTTCGAAAGTTTTTTGGTTATTGGTGTTCTTGGGTGTTGGAAAATGTCGGTTTGTGTGTCGTGTGTAGACCGTGTCGTTTGTAGTCTAACTTTGGTGCATGTAGTGTGTTTTTATAATCAATTATATGAAATTTACTGTCGATACTGAAAAATTATTATATTGAAAATGAATGATGCTAATAGCAGTTCGAAGTTGTTTGGTTTAGGTTTGACAGAAAAGTTTTTAGTTTAGTCACAATTTTTAATAATTGAGCCTCTTTTTGAAAGTGGTATATTATGTCCATTTTCGGAAAAAATGAGTTAATATTAACTTTAGTTTGATATATGTATAGGTATATACAATATTTGATCAAAAAATACGGTTTCCTAAACGACACTAGCATTTACGACACTGGCACATACTGATAGTAGCACCCACGACAAATTTTAGGATAATTGGAAGATTACTTGTTGGTTAAATGATCCAATTAATGCTTTATAATTTATTTAATCTTATTATTTCCAAATTTTTCGCGGTTTGTGTTTTCAAACTCTCGATTTTGTAAAGCCGTGTGTGCTACTGTTGGAGTGTGCTAGTGTCGTTTGGTCAAACGTCTGGGAACCAAAAATACATTTACTCATTTTTTCCGAAAATAGACTTATGCCACTTTCAAAAACAACAGCTCAATTGTTGAGAATTTAGCATATGAAAATTTAAATATTTCACAAGAGGAAAAATTATGATACTATTATATTATACATTATTGAAAACAAAAAAATTAAATTTTTATTAAACCCTTCATGATTTTGACCTTCAGATAAACAGTGTATGATTGATCGATATCGTGAGAGTGTAATACGATATGAATTCATTAAGTAATTAAAATTTAAGAAGCAGCATATGATTGATCGACATAATGAGAGTGTAATGAATTATTAAGTAATTAAAATTTAAAAAATCTTAAATTATGACTTTATCAATTTAATATAATTTTCAAGGCGATTTTTCGATTTGCCAGTCATATCGTATCAATAAATATATATTTTATCATCGACAAAACTTTCATATTTACTCAACAAATTTCCACACATTAACAACAAATCAATCTCGCACATTCGGACAAATCAAACGATCTTACGCAAAACAAACAATTTCCCATTAACCCATCGAGATTTTAATGTACTGCAAATGAGACGTGAACAATCGTCGAATCCCACCACTGCATTTTCTCAATATTCTTATATCGTTGCATAACAAAAGATTGCATCTAAGCCCGTCTCGCGTTATATAAATGCGTCATGAACTTGCATGGGCGCCGTTTTAAGATCGCGCGTTAATGGCAATGACTCTCGCCGATGGCCAAAAGAGCCACAAAAAAACAAAACAAAAAAAAAAACCGGCAAGAGAACGACGCACGAAAAAAATAGAATCGAGCAGCATATAACGTACATAATACAGATGAGGAAGGCAAAAAGACGGACCAGTTAGTTAAGAGTCGGTCCGAAATTGTGCGCCTTTCACCGGGGCCCGTCTCTCTCTCTCTCTTCGGTGAAAACGTTACGAGATGAGGCGTCGATGGGTCTGCGTCCGTTGCTGGTGATGATCATGACTATGGAGATGATGATGGTCGAGGAATGTGCGAAAACGAAAGGGGATGACTCGGAGGAATGGCGCGTGACGCAACGACGCTCGGATAATCGATGGAAAATTGATTAATATATGTATTATATCTTCTTTCGTATTATAATCTAAATCGAGCTCTGATCTCTTTCAAAAGCTGTCCCCTTTCCTTCTTGTTTGCCAACTTTCTTCTCCAGCTTCTTGATCTGAACAGTCTTCGATTCTTCCGCCATTGCGTACTCACATCGTTTTCATGGCTTCCCGATTGATCTTACTACTTGTTAAATACACCCAAAACTCTTTTTATAATGTTTCGAAATAATACAGTTCGAGAAAAATAACCAATTATTAACACGGTTTAAAAAAATTAAACGTATTATTATGCCACAATGGTAGGATCCGGACTAGGCCTGTATACAATTATAGTAATTAAATGAAAATTTACGATGTTTTTTGATGATTTCACATGGCGAAATTTTTCTATATTATAC
This sequence comes from Hydropsyche tenuis, assembly GCA_009617725.1. Taxonomy (NCBI): domain Eukaryota; kingdom Metazoa; phylum Arthropoda; class Insecta; order Trichoptera; family Hydropsychidae; genus Hydropsyche; species Hydropsyche tenuis. The sequence continues at coordinate 86,602 of VTON01000205.1, read as the reverse complement.
ATTTTTTAATAAAGTATATTTGGGTAGAAATTTCATCTAAATATTCTGATGGAATTTACCTCCAATTTTTATATGGTCACCATAATTATTTTCACGCAAGTCTCTGGAACGTATCCCCCGTATAAAAATTGACTTTTGTGTATGTAACATATTAGGCACTAAGTAAGATTGAATAACTTTATTCTGAAAAATCTTAATGTCAGGAAACAGCTATCTTCCATCTGGCTATGACGTGTTCTTTGTTTTTCGGATATTTTGGGAGACGGGACCAGAATAGTCTGGAAAAACTGGTGTTATCAGGAGGTGTGGAGGAAGAGCCCCTTCACGGTGACTTGACCAGATCAGAATATCAACTGGTCTAACTATGATACAGGCATTGCATGCTGCGATATGACAGAAGAGCTGGAGGACAATTATGAAAGAAAAATAATTAGACGATCCTCAATCACAAAGAAAGAGACTAGAATGATATGCGACTGTGCTGAAATATCATAACCGTTTTGATCAAATTTTCGAAGATTTTTGAGGTCGGTTGGCTCAATTGCAGCAATAACGCGTTGGATTTCTGTTTTCAATTCAGGAATTGTTTGTGGTTTATTAGCATAGATTTTGGATTTTACAAAACTCCAGAAAGAAAATTCGCATGGTCAACGACAGCATTTCTGGAAATTACACGACCAATTAAACGTTGTCATAACAAATTGATGGTTTCTCTTGTTCTATAGCATGTGGCACTATCCTGCTGAAACCACATTTTTTCAAAGTCTTATCGTCTAATTGATCCCACAAAAAGTTCAATATCATGTCACGATATTGTCCCCATTTTGACGGCCCAATTACACCTGCGCTTTAACAATAACAACACATTTTTCTTTCGAAAAGCGATCCATTTTCAATAATCTCAATGACTACAGATGACAAATTTTAAACACCATATCAATGCCACCTACATATCTTTCATCTGTATTAACGTAACAAAACGTCAATATTTCGGACTCCATTTGTCAAATCAATTCTCCATTCTCATGTTTTATTTGAATAATTTTTCGAAACACGCGTTCGTTGACTCTCAACTGGTATTGTATATTTTTTATTTGAATTGCGTAACGCATGGCAAGTGCCGTTGTTTGCAAAAGTGAGATTGTCGTATGGCGAACCGGGTCGTTTGTATTCGATACGTGCGATCGAACAAAAAAACCCGATTTCTAAGCGATCGCTTTTTGAATCATTTCTCCGATTATGTAAAATGATGACGATCTATCGACTGATCGATGATCTGATTCAGGAATTCGCAATCTTGTAAAAGAAAGTATTTAATAATATCCATATTTTTATGTTGTAAATAAGATGTTTTAAAATATAATTTTATATCATCGTCATTATCATAAAATGTAGTAGACATAATGTTCTTTGTAAGACAAGATCTTTTTGATATAATATTGAAAGTTTCGATATTTTTACGCTGTGACAAGAAGAAAGTAACTCTCAAGAGGTTGAGAATTAAGTAAGTCATCTAATGACCGCACCACTTATCACTTAACTTCAGTGAATGGAAATACTGATTTCAAAAGTGTATAACTACATTTCTATTACCCACAAAAAATTATGATGGATTCAAATAATTGATAAATCTAATTCGAAATAGCATATACTGTAAGATAGATTATACAAAATTTCTTAATAATGGCATTGTTACGTTTGTGCAATCGCTTCGTCCATGAACAAAGTAAAGAATCTTGCTTTGTTTATAAAATTTAACACATCTGTGAGTGTATAAGTACCATTTAGTGTAAGTGCATAATTTAATATTTTTTATCAAATATGAAAATTGACGTGTCTTATGACATACTTATGGAAGGTATTAAAATTTCCTTGGCACGCCTGATAATCAGTAAAAAATATTAGGAAATTTTAGCAAGTGAATGAAAAAAAGTTCGCCACCACTATCGTAAGACATGTCAACTTTCATATTTGGTAAAAGACGTAAAATGATGTACAAGTGATCTATAAACTATCAGATGTTGTTAAATTTCATAGACATAGCAAGATTCTTTGCTTCGTTCATGGATGAAGTGATCACACAAATGTAAGATAACAGCCATCTTATTGATAGAAACATTTTGAGAACCATTGATCGATTCAATCTATAAGTAATGCGATATCAAACCTTTATAAATACTTCTCGCACTATTTACCAATCGTTCAACCGCGGACATAGATTAATGATCATCTTACATTCAATATTTTCAGATTTATCGTTAAAAAAAATTTATTCAATTTGCGAAATTTGATTCGCAATTAATTAAAACATATGGCAGCCGTCAACGCTTAAAATGCACACGGATTAATTAGAACAATCTAACTGTAAATAATATCAATTATAACAATAATTTTTGACAGATTGAGTAGAATTATATGCGAAAAATAAAAAAAAACGTGATCGTGATGACAAAATAGTTATTCGCGTTTCGCAATTAGCGTCGCGATTGTCGAACTTTTTCCGAGACGATTAACACTAATTACGACCGCATGTATAATTCATACAAATAAAACGCGCGAAAGAAAACGTTTTCGCATTCGTCGGATTTGCGTATTGAAGACACAATCTCCAGACAAGAATGCCTTCTTCATGAGAACCAGAGGAAGGAAGTGAAGATCCGAAGCAGTAAAAGTGCATCGATTATATTATATTATTGTTACACGCCGATGATTGATCGCTTTTCGAAAAAAAAAAACGAAGAATCCGTTCGCATGTAATGGCGCTTGTTTGATTGCGAATTTTCTAATGAACGCTCTTCTCGTCGGACTCGACGGTTTTTTGTTGGATGAAGTTAAGCGGTCAATTGATGGATCGTTGTCTTGATAAGGAATCGTTTTTAGTGTTTAATTTGAAAACATTTGTTGTTAATGATGATGATTTTTATCTGGTTTGTTCAGCGATCGTCGAAGTTAAGCGACGATTGGTGCGAGCAGTAGGTGAATCTTTGTCTTTCATCAGATCATTCGATAATATATGGCTTTTACTATTTTCGAGCTCGTTATCATGTTCGGAAAAGTTTTATTTTTCAATAAAAGGTATACAAGTTGCATGTGATCTTTGAAGTAAAGCTATGATTGGTGCAAGCAACATGTAAATCTTCGCCTTGAGATCATTTGATAACAGTTGGTTTTTAATATTTAAACTCATCGTGTTCTGAAAAAAAAAATTTTCGATGAAAGATATACAAGTTGGATATGATGATTCTCATCTTGTTTGTTCAGTGATTATCGAAGTTTTAAGATTATTGGCGCAGGTGAATCTTTATCTTGAGATTATTTGATCGAAAATGTTTTTTTGTATTTAAACTCATCATGTTCGGAAAAGTCTTATTTTTCAATGTACAAGTTACAAATGATGATTGATTCATCTTGTTTGATCAGTGATCGTTAAAGTTAGGTGATGATTGGTGCGAGCAGTGAATGAATCTTTAGGTCTTGAGTCATTCGATAAAATATTTTTTTTAGTATTCAAACTCATCATCATGTTCGGAAAAGTATTATTTTTCAATAAAAGGTATACAAGTTATAAATTATATAATAACGATGATGATGATAATGATTCTCATTTTGTTCGCTCAGTGATCGTTGAAGTTAAGCGATTATTAGTTCGAACAGTAGGTGAATATCTTGAGATTATTTGATAAAAGATGATTTTCAATATTCAAATTCGTCACAATATTCGGAAAAGTCAAATTCATCTTGTTTATCTTTCATTTTTCAATGGAAGATAAACAAGTTGAATATGATAATGATGATTCTCATATTGTTTGTTACGTGACCGTCGAAGTTCAACGATGATTGGTGCGAGAAGTAGGTGACGTTTTGTTTTAAGATCATTCATTTTTAGTATTCAAGCTCATCAAATGTTACTTTCTTCTTGTCACGTTCGGAAAAGTCTCGTTTTTCAATGAAAGATATACAACATGTATATGATGATGATTCTCGTTAGAATAGCGTGACGTTTCAATATTGATGATTATATGAAAAGATGTGAGATATAAAATGAATATAGTTTGCAGTTTTTGCTAAGAAATTTAATGAATATTTACGTAATTTAATTTGTTGTTTTTTTAATAATAAGATAGACATGTTTTAATTTGATACATGCATTTGATTAAAAAAAAACTTTCGTGGTTACCAAAATTTGTGATAATAAGTGTGTTCATTTAAAATGTGTCACTTTCGTTTTTTGCAATTTTTTTTTCGAATATTTTTTCAATGTGAAATTGCAACGAACTTAAATGAATTTTTCAGAACGATACAATCTGCATCTTTGAAAATAACTTCGTGAAATTATTTTAAACGATAACATGTTTCTTTTTTCACTTTCACAGCAGTTTGCGGAGAAAATTTAACTTCGTGGTTAATCTCGAAATATATGTATACTGTTTTGAATTCTTACTGATTAATTCTTGTAATAAAAAAAGTTTAAGTTCAAAATTATAAAGTTTTCGCTTGCAATAAATTAAATATATTTTTCTATACAAAATGTATTGGTTATATAATATACATATAAGTAATCCGTGCTAGTTTTTTTCCAAAATCACGAATTTCAAACTAGAAAAAATAATACAATCATGATCTATAATCAAAGTCAATACCCGTTAATTGGCGTCACACGAAATTTATCACTTTCAAAACAATTAAAATTTTCAACAATTAATTCAATTCCGTCGATTTATTTAATCACACGTTATTCAACAATTTTTTTTTCATTTCGGACCCATTTTTTACCGACGTATCAAAAAGCTTATCGGTTTTGCACGGAATGCAATTTATGAACGAATTTTGCGCATAATTTATTACCGCCCAAAAAGTGATTGTGATATGAAAAAAATATGCATGAAAGCAGCTCGACAACTGCGTTATTTACGCGGGGGAAACACAAAAAGAAAACGCTTCTAGTTGATATTATAATACGTATATATCGTTGACACGTGAAAAAATCTAGGCAAAAAATTCGCAATGTTTCGGTTCGGATGGTAAAAGTGATCTTTGATTTTTATTTTAAACTTCGAGTGAGCGCAACGAGTCCTCTTGAATTTGGGTTTCACTGTACACGAGTACTAGATTGTAATATGTTCTAATGCAAATAAATATTGAGAGTACTTTTCGGAAAAAGAAACGGTAATTTCGTGAGATTTCAAAATAAAAGCGTTTGAAAAAAATTCTGAGATTATTTGTATTTCGAATGCTGATTCGTCAATGTTTGTTATTTTGGTAGTCTTAATTTTTTCTTGAATATGGATGAAATTTGAATTGTATTTTAATAATAAATATAAATAGATTTTTCAAAAGTATTTGTAAAAACAATAAATATAAAGAAAAAAATAGGCGTTCTTTTAGAGAAATATTAAATGAATAGTTTATTGAAATTGAAGCTTTTGTTCTTTTGATGATTTGTCAATTTTAATGATAAATAGTATATGTATGTATTGACTATTGAGTTATTTGAAAGTGCAAAGTGTTAATTTTGGTTCAAATAAAAAAAAATTATTATCATAGACTAAAAATAAAAAAATATGGAATATAAAAAGTTATTTTAAAGCAATATTAAAGAAATCAATTGGTACACCAGGATATGAATACGTATGTTATTGATGTATTCCTTTTCTTTAATTTATTTAACAAATAATAAATCATTTGGACATCCAAAGTTCAAAAATTATCTCTTAACCTTATAATGATTCTTAAATAACTGATTTCTTCCGAAACAAATCAAAACACAGAATATTATAATGATGAAGTAAAAATTTTCATCAAAACGCACTACCTTGTCAGCCTTATGAACTCAAAATTCCCATCAAACACCAAAGTTAAGCAAAAAACGCCAGGATCTACTCACGGACGCTCATACCATCAAATTGTAACCATCCACCATTAAACTAAATCTAAAAACAACAAAAAAAATAGGATTTCCGAAAACTTCTTCAAACAATACGAATTTCCGAAAACTTTTCCAAACAATGCGAATTTCCAACAACGCACCATTAAAACATACTCTCATTGACCCACCGAAATTAAGCGAAACAACGCCAGGATCTACTCACGGATGCCCATACCATCAAATTGTAACCATCCACCATTAAACTACATCCTACAACATAAAAAGAAAACGGATTTCCGAACAACATTTCATATTCCATCAAAGTATACTCTCGTGTGGCATTGGGTTTGCCCAATGCCACACACGTAATTTTCCCGCCGAAAAAACCCATTGTCCACTCAAAACGCGCCGCGCCATTACCACAATACGATTCGCGCGCGTAAAGTTCATTTATACGAAACAAAATAAAAAAAGACAGTCCACTTTCACTCGGACAACGATTTGAATATGTTTCGTACACGATTCTGCGCGTACGCACCGCTTATAGGAACTAAAACAAACACAAAGCCTTCCGACGGTGCGTTCGTATCGCATAATATATATATATATATATATATATGTATATTATTGTACGAGTCTGGATCGTACTTTCTTCTGCGAGACGTGACTCGAACGGTGTTACGTATGCGAGAATGAGATTTCGATTCGGAAATGTGAGGTCCATTGTCGGGGATTTGAATTCGGACTGCACGTGGTCCGTAGTCGGAATTCGGAGTGGTTCGATTTGGGTTTATGCAATGAGGTTTTTGAACTTGTGCGGGGGTGTTAGTGCGTAGTGGAATGAGTTTTTTGTGTATAATTATTGTTTGATGAATGAAGCGGTGTGAAAAAGTTGAGCGTGTGAGCGGTTGGATGTTTGATATTCGTATTAATGGTAGATAATGTGTTATCTATACGTTTTTGGAAAGTAATGAATGGTTTCAATGGAATAAAATATGATTTGATTCAAATAAAGGTTGAAATACTCAATATTAATTGTTTTGAGCGTTAACACAGACGGGATTCGATTATTATAATACATATAACCGAATAAGTTTGAAATTTCGGCGACATAATGTCGGATTACTAGCGTAAATAGTAAAAATACGTCATTTTCAAATTTAATAGATATGGAATAATAAAATATTTTATAGTGAAATATCTTTCATTCATTTCATGGGGATATATTATATTATAATACATATTATGTTGACTTTATTTGATAGAAACATATAAAGAGGACATCCATGTTAACTTAAATCGTGGCTTGACTTTTTTTTTTTCCAAAATTGGCGTTTATGCCAAAATATAGCAACTCATATATAATAATATATTATATTGTAGAAAGATAAATGATAAAGTGATTAGAATATTAAAAAAATGATGACATGAAGTTTTATTTTTGACATACGAGGGTGTTACGCATCTTTTAGAATAAAATTGATATAGCTTCGCAATGAAGTTAAGTTTGATGAATTATTTTCCAATGTTAGAAATTCGTTTTGTTTTTGTTACGAAAAATTTGCACTTAGCGCCGACGGAAAAAATTAATAACGGACAGTTTCAATGAGTGAATTAGTGTTACGTATAATGACATTAATTTCTTTTTCAAGCTTTTATTAACTTTTTTATTTATAAATTTAACCATATATCATTTTGAAATTGTCGATTTTTGTACTTGAATTTCTCGAAAGTTACCTCTCATTAATAAATAAATAAAAAAGAAACCTGAACTTTAAAAACAATGGAAAAACCTTATTCTGTAGTGAATACTATTATATAATACCATATACATACTTACTTACTATATTTGATGATGATGATTCAACTATACAACTTTGGATTGTCAAATACAATTTCGCTATTCAAAATACTCACATTTCAAACAACATATAATATAATTATCGATCAGTTAATAAATGCAATTATGAACATTAAATAAAAAAATACGGTTTTCATCATCCAAATTCCATAAAAAATATCTCACCTTTATCATATTATTGAAAAAAAATCAAATAATTAATAAAAAGCTTGAAAATTAAAAAAAAAACTAGTGCTAGTGGATAATATTATATATAGGTATATACGAGTACATACTGCATACTATGCTAAGTATTATATTATGTTTTATCACTAAAATCTTTTTAGACATTTTTCGGTATTTCCATGTTAGCCTGGCGAAAATGATCACACATACATATATAAATCGCTAGCTGTCAAATCGTGAATTTGTAGCCAAAAGTGTAAAGCGTCTGTACATTATTTTGAAATTCTATAACGTTTACTTACACTTTTCTTTTGAAAAACTGAATTTAGGGGGTTGGGCAAATACCGCATGCCTCAGTTAAAAATATCGAGCGTTTGGTTAGATTAGGTTTTTTATCTTATCGTCCAGGCATTCAGATCGAGAATAAGTACTACTACTTTAATTACAATTTAAATTAATATCCTTTAAATCGTTTTTACAAGTGTGAAACATTACAGAATTTTAACATAGTGTTGGTGCGTTTTGAAATTTCTGGCGATTTGTATGACGAATGGGCAACTTTTACGCCAAGCTATCCATTCCCATACCAGGCTTCGGAAATTCCCATTTTTCTTTATCACTAGTGCTATAGAAATTGAACTACCTTGAAAATTACCAATACTAAACTACTCTAAAACTACAATATTAAAAAAAACTTATTCCAAAGGACGTTTTACAGATTAACTCAATGATTCGAGCTTCGAAAATATTTGAACACTAAAAAAGTGTAACAAATCGAAATCGAAAGCGATTAGCCGATACATTTTTCCACCTCGTACTTCTTTCTTCCGGTCGAAAATAAACAGCAGACGAAAACGTGAGACGTCCAACACGTCAGTGGTAATTTATTCATTGTCGGCATTAAAAAAAATGTAAATTTCAATATTGTCTAACTGCACCGGAACAATGGAAAAGAGCGCTTGCGATCGTTTCGGGTTTTCCCGTGCACTTTTACGCAAAGTGTGTGCAAATAATTGCAAAAAATTAGAAAGAAGTGGATCGCATTTGAATTTTATGATTTTTGTCCGACTGAGATGAAAATGTTATTAATCAGCGCCGAAATTCGTCATCGAATATAAAATAATTACTAGTTTAACTCAAGATTTGTAACTAAAATCAGTCATATTAGATAGATTTTTCTTAATAAAAGTTTATGGGGAAAATAACGATTAACGTTGCAAATTATTAAGTTGGTAGTCCTGCATACGCATACATACGCATACGTTTCTAATGTCAGTTTTACATTTCTATATAACAGAAGCGAATGGAAAAGTATCAATAGTTTCATCAATTTCGTCTAATAAATAAGGATAAATGATAAATATGAATAAAAATGAAAATGAAATGATTCATGTAAATGATTTTAATTATTTTATTTTTACAAATCTTATTATTTTTTTTATCAATTCCGACAAGTATACCATCATTACATGTTAAAAGTTAGAAGTTTCTCGAATCAATGTTTTCAGACACTACATATTATACGTTAATTTCTGATTTCTTACAAAGTTTCTTGCTCTTTGCTCCCCATTCACTTTATTTTATACAAAAAATGTCAAACTGATATTAGAAACGTCAATTTAGATGGATTTGTATAATAATTCAGTTTTGCCAACTTGAAAATTTGTGTCGCTAATCATTACCTTTACCATATTTATTTATAAATTAATCAGAAACAATTAAATAATGTATTTTATTCTTCACAAAAAACCATATAATATATACGACCGTCCTGATTAACCAGTGGCCCAAATAACCAGAATCTACAATATTTGAACAAATCTTAAAATTAGAATCCATTACATAAACAGATCAGTGATTAATTCACCGAATCAATATAAATTTCATAACGCGTTGCATCACGATCGATTCGAACACTATCATGCATATAAAATGCACCATTTGACATGCATAAAATATTATGAGAACGAGGAAAAAAAATCGGATTTGGCAAACCCACTCGAGCCGAGAAAACTTTCTTCTTCTTTACAAGTCACCGAACGTATCGGTGAGGGTGAGACGCGTTCTAAATCAAAATCGACGTCAAACTATTGCGAAATAATGTAATTCGTTTTTTGAGTAAAATGTTCGTGTCCGAATGCTTTTTTTTTTAAGTGTATCGCGAAATTTTTGCATTTTTTGGCATTTTTATGTATGAAAATGTTTCTTTTAATTATTATATAATAATTGTCATAAAATAAGATATATGTTAAATGTTGAGTTTGTTATTGTTTGATTTTGATTAGTATTTAGTAAAAATTATGATATGAAGTTTTAAATTCAAGAGTCTTTAGAGTTTTGCGCATATGGAGTGAAGTCCCAATTTTACGTGCCTGGAATTCAAGCTTTTTCGCTATTTGCATAAAATTTCTGCAGTCCCGTTTAATTTTAATACATTTAATAACCACATTTAAAAATGTGAACAAAATATTTGGTCCATATCTAAATAATATTTCGGGTTAGTATATAAATATTTTTCGAATCAGCATTATCTTTTTAAGTCGTTAGTAGAAATAATTGTAATGGTATTTTATTAATCTAATTTTAGCTAGTTAAATTAAGTTCAGGAACTAGTATCGTAAGCATTAATAAAAATTGAAGCACATGTTTATATAATTTTAATTAGAGAACTTATACATTTGCAAAATTGAACTTTTGCTTGAAACATGTAATATTTAGCAAAATTCTTACAAAGCGTGCTCAATCGAAATATTGTGATAAATTCCGATAATGCAAAAACTTGTTACTTTTCTGTGTTGTCAAAAATATCGATACTGACAATTCATCATAAAATAAAAACTCCGTTTAATACAAAATATGTACCATTTAATATAAATACTAACCATTTACTTTAAAATACTGATCACTTGTATTCTGATTACTGTATACTAACCGCTTAGTATAAATATGGACCGCCTAATATTAATGTTTAAATACTGACCACGAACGAATTAAAATATAGATAAAAAAATGAGAACCACAAACAATAGGATAATCGATTTAATAAGCAATAATAATTTTGTAACATTTCAATATTGAATTTATTTGATTAAAAATCGACGATACAACACATTCCATTTCAATCAAATTTTTTACATTCTAACAAACTTAAAACAACTAATTAACTGATGTAACGGTCCATATAATAATAATAATAATAGCATAATCACTCTTACCGAGACGTAAGAAAATCTCACGACCCGACAATGAATTTCCCTTCTGACATTCTTCTGCGGATGCACTTTTGGTGTGCGAACACGTCGCTTTCGGGCTACTTTCGTTTCGTTTCCTCCCGAGAGATCTCTCGTAGATAATACGAAGAGTGGAGAGCAGAAGAGCACAGGTGGAAAAAAATGAAGAAAAAAAAATGGACGAAATCGGACGTCGGAATCTCGGCTTGCATTGTTTCGCGTAGTGCGTAACGAGAAGCGGCAATTTGCTACGTTACGTTCTGTCGTTACGTAAAAACTGTATTCGATTTACGGAAGATCGGAAAAATACGGTGTCCGAGCCGCAAATTGTGCCATTAGATGGTGAATTTTGTAATTGTGAAAAAGCAGCCGAAGATGATCCTCGAGTTTTCGTTACGTGATGCCGATGATTGTTATCAATTTTGTTTGTGGCGTGATTCGTTATTGTATGCATTACAGTACGCCCATCCTCGATTTTTAAAAAAACGCATTTTGCTTGACAGCGTTAAGCGTAAAACCGCATAAAACGAGTACCGCGTAATTGGGGGAATGTGTGTATAATATTTGGATGGATTCGTTAGACAATTGTTAGAAAATTAATATAGTTTATGTAAACATTTGCGTCAGAAAATAATCAAGTTCGTATTGAAAAACTTAATTACAATAAAGTTCATAAGAAGACGTATAATTCTCCACTTTTTGAGTTGTATGCAAAAAACAAAGAACCGAGTTCAAATGAAAAGCTTTGTTCGACTTTCCAGTTTTTCAACCTTATTCTCTTTCATAGAAAATACACATAACGATCACGTGTCTATTGACGCAATGAAAACTTAAAATTCATATCCGACAAAAGCGTTAATTAAAAGTTCATAAACAGTCTGGAAAATTTACGAAAAATGATTTTTCTCCATTTTAAATGGAGGAAACGTACAAAAACTACGTATAAAACTTCGTATTACAAACTTTAATTGGTGAACGTGACTTTTACGTAATTAAAAATGAGCAATATCTGATAACTAATTTGACAATTTCCGTATATCTATTTGTCTGTCTGTGTTAACGTCTGTGTTAATATGATAAAATCGAATTTTTAATACAATAGCGGATTTACTTCGCTAGAGGTTAGAGGCGTCGAAAATTTCTAGGGGTTTCTATATTATACTATAAATACGAGATATAAGGCCGAATTCTAAACATACCATTACACATAAATCATTAAAATTGGAAAAAATTAGCACCGCTGACGAAAATTTTATTGATATATTATATAATAATCGGTTTCATAAAATAATGGACAAATGAGAGATTTTCGAAAAAGAAATTTGCTTTTGTATAAACGTTTTTATTTCTTCAAAAAGTGATTCAAATTATAAGATATCTATTGGATTGGTACACAAAAACTGTTATCATTCATCAAAAATTTATTTTTCAAAAATGCTAGGGACCTGGAAGCGTAAGCTTTCACCGCCTATAGATAAATCCTCCACTGCTTTGACATATTTTATTCTATTATATTATTTGATAACTCAAAAACTTCACATTTTATTTAAAAAGATTAACATGATTTCAAATACCCTATAATTTTCACCCTACACCAAAATTCTTATAAAGTTTTACACTTTAAATTCAATTAAATCAACAAGAATTCATAGCAATTAATTTCATTGATTACTATGGCAATGGTCTTTAATACTTTCCTATAGTTGAATTTGAAGTGAAAAACGTTGAATTTAAAGTATTATATAAAAACCGAAGCAATAAATTTCATCGATTACTTTGACAATGATCTTAATAATACTTTCCTATAGTTGAATTTGAAGAGTTTATCTGTAGAAATTTTTATAGGAAATCCCAAAACGTCGACTATCAATATCCACACGATCTAAACCAGGTATCGGCAAACTCCGGCCCGCGGGCCAAATCCGGCCCGCCTCCTGTTTTCAATCCGGTCCGCGGGTCAATATAATTTTTATATGAAATATTAAGTAAATTAAAAAATTTAGAATCAATTTAGAAATTCTCATCCTTAAAAAATGTAGCAGATATATTTTTTGAATTTATTGTTAAACTATAGTTGCAAAAGTGTTTTGCGGGTCTTGATCTTGATTCAAGCAAAAAAATTTCATATTTCAAAATCCATTTAATTGTACAATCGAGGAGCTTCTGTCATACTTTCAATTGGATGTGATTGTGATCCCAAAATTTTGTTTTAGAAAATTTTACGTAGTTATCGATAGTATAGATTTTAATTCTATACTATAGAATTAAATAAAAAATGAAAAAAAAAATTGCCTGCGGCGCTATTTATTGGTACTTATATATTGTCGAAATATTATCTGCATATAAAAATATTCAGAATTATAATTTTCAAATAAACATTTTGAGATCAATTAGTTTCAACTTTAAATTTTGTTGCTCATTGAGTAAAATTTCCCATATTAATATTTTCGAGTTTGCCATCCGGCCCGCCGAGTTTCAAATTTTTACGATCTGGCCCTTTCCAAAAATAGTTTGCCGACCCCTGAATTCTTAACGACAACCATCACATAAAATTCAAAATCGTGCGAGATCAATTTAAAATCTTACATCGTTTCGCAAAATGTTATGCGCTCTTATTATGAATACGATTCACTTTCGTCTCACAATCGAAACGGTAATGATCCGATGGGCATCGATTGCGTGAGAACGTCTGGAAAAAAAATCGTAGACTTCCAAATTACATGGTGTTAGAAGCGTTTTGGTGAAATTAAACTCTTCGGAGGTTACTTTCTTCGTCGGAAGTGTGCGATGGTGTTTTTTTTATTTGCCGCTCGTGTGTGCACATCTTTCCGTTGCATGTATCATTATTGGTATCGAGACGAATCGATTGGAAAGGTTTCTTTGAAATTTGGCATTTAGTATCGTTGGTGATGTAATGGAATTTTATAAAGTTCAAATTGATTTTTTTATGTAATGAAATTTTAGTAACGAATCAGTACGCTTTTGAAATTAGAGTTTTGATATATGGTTTTTTTTTTCAGTGAAATCGAACCGAAAAAAATCGTTTCTTCTACTAAATGCAATTCAATAAATTCTACAGTTTTTTGTTATCATTTCAATGTTATTTTCAGGGCCGGATTTAGAATAAATGACGCCTTAGGCTAAAACTAAAGTTACGTGACCCTTTTCCCAGTTTGGTAAATAAAAAATTGAAAAATAATCCCATGATATCGAAAAAAAACTCGTTAATTTTAATAAATATTTACTATTTATTTAAAACTAAATTTAATCAAAAACTGGAACAAAATATTCGGTCAGTATCTAAATAATTTTTCCGGTCAGTATTATTTTATTAAATGGTCAGTATCAATTAAATATGTCATTGATTACTATGACAACGGTCTTATTAATATTATATTTTCCGATGGTTGAATTTAAATTTTAAAAAGTTTAATTTGAAATGTGAAAGATTGTCGCCTGTCTGCGCAGTCAAAAATATTGATACTAACCATTCGTCATAATAAAACATAGCATTTAATATAAATACTAATCATTTACTTTAAATACTAATCACCTGAGTATTGACCACTAATACTGACCATTAATTATAAATGACCAGTATTAATGTAAACACTGACAAAAAAAAAAACGAAAAAATGAGAGCCAATAAAATTTCGGGGCTCGTAAATAAGCAGCATATTTGTTTATCAATTTCGTCTTATTGTTATTAAATATACCTATATTTTTTACCAATATTATTAGATTTTTTTAAGAAATTACAATTTGAAAAATATACATATTCGACTTTTGGCATTCTGAGCGGGTGGCGCCCTAAACAACTTTATATATAGTCCGGCCCTGGATGTCTTTTGTGCAAAAATAAAAAAAAGTTCTGATCACAACTCGGTGAAACCATCAATCAGACTCTAAGCAACATCAGTTAATCTTCTTACGGTGTGTGAAGTGCATGTCGTTTTCTCTCTGTATTTCTTTGCTGTTGCTAATTTTCACCACTTTTAGAAAACTTATTATTAATTTTGCAGTATCGGTGCACATACGAAGACGCCTGTTGATAATTTGGAATAAAAACGACTTGTATTAAAGTGAAACGATGCATTGCATACGTAATCGTGCGACATACCTATCAATTACGAATAAATCATACGTTTGATGTAATCATACGGTGATAAGGAATTATTATGAATTCATTTCGATTTTTGAAAACGTAACTGAGGTGTATTTTTAAGTGTTCTAGGCGCTTTCTATTAATTGTATTTGATAATATTTAATTTAAATACATTTTTTGTAAATTTGTATTTTTTTTTTATAAAATAGAAGATCTGAAAAATATCCGGATATTATAATTGAAAGTGGCGTAAGCACTAATTTGAAAAAGCCTAGATTTGAGTTAACATAGATGTCTTCTTTGTATGTTTATGATAAACAAAGTTAATACAGTGTAATAAACGAAAGATATTTTTATCATATTATGATGAAAACATAGATACTCATTGATTATATGTATTTATTTGAAATTTGTTTTTTTCTAAAATATTGTCACTTTCCGGTACGAAACATGAATAACATATTTGTTTTTTATTATTATTTCAAAAAATGTATGAAAAAACTATTTATTTTCAAATGAAATAGTGTAAAATAGTTATATTGTAATATCGAACATTCAAAATAATAAACTTGCAAAGAAATCGAAAGAAGCGAAAAAAGCCAAAATATTTTAGAATTTATTGATATTAATCTCAATAATACATTTATTTAAAAAAAATCAGAATCAATCACTCAATCGAATAAAAAAACAAATCAATCATTTACAAAAAAGATTTTCACTAGAAATATCATTATTTTTTTTCAAAAAATCGAAATTTTCCCAAATCAAAAACAAAACCGATCACACACAACCCAAACCGCAAACCGATACAAACACAACGAAAAGCTCATATAAACAATTCTTTAAAAAAAAAGCGCAAGTCTCCGGAAAAAAAAATTTACATACAAAAAAACCGAGTCAACGCTCCGCCCGAAAAACCAGACCTCGAACGAAACCGAAACCGAAATTTCGTTTTCACGCGAAAACGCACCGCGAAGAAAAGCCAGTAGCTGCCGCGACAGTTGGGTGCATCGAGGAAGAGTGGTGAAAAGCAGAAGGTTGGCTGCCGCGACAGTTGGGTGCATCGAGGAAGAGTGGTGAAAAAGAGAAGGTTGGCGGGGTCAGGGCCGAGCCCCCGGGGGCCCCCACCCGGCCCCCGGGCCCCCATCGCCTCTCGAGTATAAATAGTGGTGCGGAGGACCCTGCTGGCATCACAACCACTCCGGCAACCACCGCGACAACCGGGCACGATGGCACCCAAGTTGGCTGTGAGTATTGCCGTTGCTTTCAGACGTTTCGGACGGTACTTTCATTTTCGTAGACGGATGTTTGAAATGTAAAAACCGCGGGTCGACCGTTGCGTAAACGGTTCCGTTCGGTGGGAGTTTTTTTTTGTACTGTGGTAATCTTGAGATGGTTGGAGATGTTCAGCGATTTCGGTTCATTATGTTGATTGGCAGCGATTCGTTTTTTTGTATATGTGTGATGTTGATTTTTTTTGACTCTAATGAGTAAAATGTGTTGTTTGTTGATTATTTTCAGTTGGCTTTGGCAATCCTGGCGACGTTTGCGGCTAGCGATGCAACATTCGGACACGAACAGTTAGTATTTTTATATTTTCTTTCTTATATGAACAAATCATTAAAAAAAAAAAAACTTTATATAAAGACGCCGTTACAGATCGTGTGAAGAAAATCACAGCGCTATAATGACATTAAATATGTTTTTGCTGCGATTATATGTTTTTTGTTTCATATAATATAATATTTTCGATTTCGATGCCGCTGCACACGTTCGCCAAAAAAGCGAACAACAATGCGATTGTTCTTTTTCGTTCTGCAAATTAACTAAATTTCCCCGCAATATCACAGTATTCCTTTTTTTGTTACAGTGTACACATTCGTGTCCACATACCTGAAGAACACCACGACTTTCACCATCAGAAAGAAGTTATAATACATGATCATGGCGGCCACGGGGGTGGACATGGAGGCGGCGGCGGCGGCGGTGGCGGTGGCGGTCATGATGACCACGGAGGTGGCGGTCACGGAGGTGGCGGAGGCGGCGGATCCTTCATAGAACATCTTCACGGAGGATTCATTGACCATTTGCACGGCAGCGGCGGCGGTGGCGGAGGATTCGGTGGAGGATTCGGAGGCGGACATGGCGGCGGCGGCGGGGGATACGGAGGCGGTGGACATGACTTCGGAGGTGGAATCGGCGGAGGTTATGGCGGCGGCGGCGGCGGCGGTGGACATGACTTTGGAGGTGGAATCGGTGGAGGTCATGGCGGCGGCGGATACGGAGGCGGCGGTCATGACTTCGGAGGTGGAATCGGCGGGGGTCATGGCGGCGGCGGCGGCGGCGGTGGACATGACTTCGGAGGTGGAATCGGTGGAGGTCATGGCGGCGGCGGATACGGAGGCGGTGGTCATGACTTCGGTGGTGGAATCGGCGGAGGTCATGGCGGCGGCGGCGGCGGTCATGACTTTGGAGGTGGAATCGGCGGCGGTCATGGCGGCGGCGGTGGTGGTCATGACTTCGGAGGAGGAATAGGCGGCGGTCATGGCGGCGGTGGATACGGAGGCGGCGGTCATGATTTTGGGGGAGGCATTGGCGGAGGCCATGGTGGCGGCGGCGGAGGCGGCGGCGGCGGCCATGACATCAGTGGAGGATTCTCTTCCGGCGGGTATTCGTCAGGAGGCGGCCACGGTGGCGGATACTCCTCCGGAGGGCATGGTGGTGGATTCTCATCCTCTGGTGGTGGATATTCTTCTGGAGGGCACGGTGGCGGATTCTCGTCCGGCGGATATTCATCAGGAGGTTATTCTTCCGGAGGACATTCAGATTTTTCATCCGGTGGATATGATAGCTACAGCGGAGGCGGCGGTGGCCATGGAGGATTCTCTTCGAGCGGAGGCGGCGGTGGCCATGGAGGATTCTCTTCAAGCGGAGGCGGCGGCGGCGGTGGTTACGATTACAGCATCGGAGGAGGACATGGAGGCGGCGGTGGGGGAGGCCACGATTCTTACAGCTCTGGACACGATTCTTACAGTGCTGGAGGATATGGCGGAGGTGGCGGCGACCATCACCACAAGAAATAAATTCCACTATCCTTAATCTCCTATCAACACGTTCTATGTCGGAACCATTATTGCCGACATAGAATACAAGTCATTTATTTCGTTGACCGGTATTATATTTAATATACGCTAATGCCAATTTATTCTTAGCATACTCTTCCCATATATGTGTACCACTTGTATATATTGTTGTTGTAAATATGTTGTCTCGTTGTTGTTTTTTTATTTTTATTATTATTATTTTTATAATTATTGTAATATGAATGTTGTTAAAAATAAATAAATAAACGAATTATTACGATCGTAATGATGCTTTTTCACTTTAAAAATAAGATGTATTTGATTTGTTTGTTGAAAAATTACAACAAATAACATTGCTTCTATAATATATGTTATTTCAAAGAAAATAATACAAAATAAAAAAGAATTAAAAAATAAAAACAATAATACATAACACAAATTATTATAAATCCACATTCATCATAGGCTACCAACCATACGATTTCATTATGGAAACCTCGCTTTACATAAGGGAAGATTTATACCATGCACCATCACATCGGCAAGGAAGCACTCACGACCGATGACTCCACCACGACCAGAATGCCAATCGGCAATTGCATAAACCCGGTCTTTCTTAGAAAGTGAAATGCGACAAACGGGAGCCGATCATCGCGAGATTACAATTTCGAAAGTGCACATGCAATATCGAAATACGCAACGTTCGACAAAGTGAAAGAATATGCCTAATGTCCGATGGTCTAATGGTCTAATGGAGACCTTGGTTCGACACGTCGCATCCATAGGACGAACGCTTTTTGCTCCGCTTTCACCGGCGTTTGATGTTTGATCCAGAACGGGGGGAAAATGTATGCTTTTGTGGGAAAATGTCCAATTGTCAAAGTGTGGAGAAAAAACGACGTGTGTAAGTGGCATTTGTGTTGTATTATTAAATGTTTTTATTGAGTTGTCTTTTGTATAGAAAAAAATGCGTGTAAACTCGCTCGCAAGGTGGAAGTAAAATTTTATTGAATGATTGGCAAGTCCGGATTCATAATCTGACAAGAAATTTTATGATAGTACGAAAGTGTTTTGAAACATAAAAAAAAGAATAATGTGGATTCAGGGTCGGCAGTAGGGTAAATAGCGCCTTGAAAACTAAAGTTTTAGAGCAGAACTAGAGCAGGAGCACTGAACGAGTGGAGCAACGAGTTTTTACTCGGAGCAGGAGCAGAGCCGGAGCTCGGAAATTTATATTGCACTACTGCCTCTATTTTACATTTAAAATAGAAATAAATAATAATCAGATATTTATCTATTATTTTAATTATAATTAGATCGTGTTAATTTTTTCACTATTCTTTTTCACTCTGTATATATGTAGATATATTATTTGTATATTTTAATAATTAATTTAATTTAAACGGAGCGTGGAGCAAAACACAAGCGGAGCTAGAGTAAATATTTTGATGTCGGAGCGGAGCTGAAGCGGAGCATTTCTAAAAATTGGTCACTCCAAAGCCCTGTTAAACACTAAATTTGCTCCTCCCTCTTCTGAATATGTATTAGATTATTATAATGTATGGGCGGCCATATTAAATAATCAGGAAATATTAACCAAAGTTTCATCAATCAATTTTTGAAATAAAAATCTATTATGTAATTTGGATATAAAAACAATATAATAATTAGAACAACTACTATTTGTCAAACAGTGACTAAATGAAATTGTAATATATTATTTTTGATCGCATTAATTTTCATAAAAAAATATCACACAAAAACAAAAACTTGTTCGATATTCACATAAAAGTTTTATTCTAAAAAAATTCCCAATTTCTCAAATATGGACCTATCACTAATATGTAAATATGTGATTTCTCATCGAACGCCGAATTAATTCACATCACTAATTATTCAAACTAATTTAAGATAGTGTCAAGATTTATTACTTACTTTTCGTTTAACAGCTCAGTTGAAAAATAATATGCAAATACCGGACATTATCAGAAAACAAAAAAAAATGTAAAACAAATTACTTATGTTCAACGACGCGCCAAATATAACTCTCTCTAGTTCTTTCGTTCATATTTGAAGGTACTCATTCATTCACTTGTAAATCTATCACATTTTAATGGTCTATAAATAATGCCACGTCCGTGAATTAAATTGTTAACGGCGGACGTAAATTTTCATATTATCGACAGCGTTTCGAACATGTCTGTTTATGTACCGCGAAATGAAAAATAGTTTCGATCAGAATATCTTATTGCTAATGTATTATTTTTTTATAAAATAAATAATTTTTGGTGTTGGATTGTTCATATATTATTAAAATATTTGGTCAGTATTTAAATATTTTTCGAATCAGTATAATTTTATTAGGTAGTCAGTATAAATAATAGTAACGATAGTTAATTTAACTTTAGTTGGTTAAATTAAGTGTGAAAACTAGCATTGTGGGCATTAATTAAAAATTAAAGTACGTGTATAAATATAATAGTAATTAGTGAACTTATACATTGCGAAATTGAACTCTTTGCCTGTAACATATTTAACAAAGTTCCAATAAAGAGTACATTATTAAAATATTGTGGAAAAACTCCCAATAATACAAGAAAATTACTCCTGTTTGTTTTGTCAAAATATTGATACTGAACATTCGTCATAATAAAACTTATAATATAAATACTAACCATTTACTTTAAATACTGATTACCTGTGTATTGACCGATGGTATACTGAACGCTTAATATTAACAAGGACCATCAATATATATGGTCAGTATTAATGTTTAAATACTGACCACAAGTGGATTATAACACGGACTAAAAAAATAGAGCTTTTTATTATTTCTTTTATTAATGGCCACTCTCAAATTATGATAATATTTAATTCGTTTTTCGGAAAATATATAAGAAAATAATTTATGTGAAATTTATTATTATATTCGGTTTCATAATAGTATAGATTAAAAATGCTATACTGAATTTAGGAATCAAAAAAGAAAAACTGAAAATTTAATTTAAATTAAACAGTGACATCTATGAAGACTTATAAAAGTATTATATGTACAATTATGATATTATTAGAAATCAGGGGGGATTAAAGCACTGTCAATAAATTATATGTAGATGTCGTTATTAATAATTTCCAAGATTTGATTTATGTATAAAATGTTTCGTTCAATCATTTACCGATTTCAACATAATTAAAAAATGAAATAAAATAAAAAGATTATGTTATATTTCAATTGGGGTTTGTACCATTCAGAGCAGTTTGTATGTTTACTTCTCTTCCTTCCCCAATTTATTGATCAAAGAATAATTAAAAATTAAAAAATTAACATAAAAAACATAATCACAAACTGAAAAACCTATCACAAATCGGTATTATCTGTATCGGTAAAATTCACAATCATTTTTTCAGACTTTTAATAGATATAAATAGATTTATCAATAAGCTTTGCCAATTTTCGGACTTTCACCCTTAATCCTCATCCAAATATTCCATTCAACGAGATTTTTCTAGGCTTTAAATTAAGCTAAAGCATTATATCTAGCATGTGAGCATTTCCATATAAAAACCATTTGATCGAGTTATCGTTCGGCTTCCTGTCGACTATTTACATTGTAAATTTTACAACAAGTCTATTCATAAACAATAATACCATAAATCATATCATTTTAAAATTATGAATTCATATAGGGTGGCCCATCGAATATGTCGAATTTAAATTTCCCACCATTTTTTTTGTATTGAAGTTGATAACCCGTATGACATTTATCATCTGTAGTTATTGAGATTATTAAAAATGGATAGCTTTTCAAAAGAAAAACAAATTGTTATTGTTAAAACACAGATGTAATAGAACCGTTCTTTTTTTAGAATGAATTTGGTCAAAAGGGGTACGATATTGTGACATGATATCGATCTTTTTGTGGAATCAATTGGACGATATGGACCTCGAAGAATTGTGGTTTCAATAGGATGGTGCCACATGCCATACAGCTAGGGTTTCTGAAAACCCGGGTTTTCAAAACCCGTCGGGTCCGGGTCCAATATTTTAGATACCAGACGAGTCCGGGTCCAAAATGAAATGTTTTAAAATTTGAAAAATCAAAATACATAATGCAGACGGAAGATCGCAACTGTGAACCTTCCGTGAAACGAAAGCACTTAGGAAGGTATTTCTCAAATTGAAATACATGACGCATTCGAAAATGCATTGTATTTCAGAAGACGGACGTGCATCCATATATACCCCATTGAATTTTATTATCCGAGAAGAAATTATTCTGAGAGGAAATTATTTGCGTACGAAAATAACGTTTTACATATGTATGTACTCGTACTTTAAAAGGCAAGAAAATTTAAACATCAAATATTTCGAATTGCTAATTCCATTTGTGTTTTTCGCCTATATTTTGTTAAAAAAATAAATTTTATAACGCATTTTGATTTAAAAATATATTTTTAATTAAAAAAAAATTATTTCTTGTTACCCGGACCCGATGGTTTTTAGTCCCGGGTCTCGGGTCTGGGTTTTAGATCCATTACCCGACGAGTTCGGGTCCGGGTCGGGTCGAGTCCAGAAACCCTACATACAGCAAGAGAAACCATCAACTTGTTAAGACAACGTTTTCTTGGTCAAATTGTTTACAAAAATTCTAATGCTGACTTGAAAAAATGCGATTTTTTTTTTCTGGGGTTTTATAAAGTCCAAAGTACATATGTATATGCTAACAAATTATAAGAAAATTCTGAATTGGAAATTATATTATTATTGCTGAAATTGAACTAAAATATTATACATATCTGACTTATTTTTCGAAAAAGTTTTCGAAAATTTGATCAAATGGTTATGCTAGTTTTTTTCAGGGCAAATGCAACTATTTTTCAGCTAATATTATATTCCTTAATTAATCTCAAGATGTCAATAAAAATTGCCCAATTAATAATTGCCAGATCATCTTATATAATATTATATGATTTTTCCACTACAACGATCACAAATTAACGTTCTCAAAAGCACCACTTCCGTTTCCTTTAAACAGTTTATAATGCGGGGAAAAACCAGTGTAAAAAAATACCCTTACGAATAAATATAATAATATATTTTTTGTAAGAAATTTTCTAAGCTGCAAATTTGACTTCTAATATTTTTCTGTAAAAGCGATAGTTAACGATATATTCACGAAAAACTGTTTTTGGTAACTTTTGACTTCAATTAAAATCTTTCGCTGACCTCAAATCGACGTGGAATTTTTGCGACATGTCTTCATTCTCCGGATTATTACCCCGAAATAGATTTACTTTCACGTCATATGGAAAATGTTTCATCACTCACATTAGTGATTCTCCCCGAGAATTTTTTCTCGAAAATTTCTCGAGAAAAATGCCGAAATCGAGAATTCTCATTTCTTGAGAAATTCGCAAATTTCTCGAGAAATTTTCAAAAATTCGGCTTTATTAAATATTAATGCTTTGATGATCTGCATAAGAACCCGCTCCCATACGAATAATTCATTCCGCATCGAAATCGCCAAAATGTTTCTTTTTTGTTAAATGTTTAGTTGAAATGTTGCTAAATTAGTTTTTCAATTATCAGAAAAGGTTTATTTTATTTTTTTGTAGGACTCTTATTAAAAATTGTATTCGGAGCCGAGTATACGAGAGCCCGAATTTCGTTCATTATTTAACTTTCTAAATCAAATAATAATAATATTTATGTATACCTACATGTTTAACTATTTGTGTAAAAAAATCAAAAATAAAACATTGATGGTGTCTGAAATACTATACTGTAATGATTTTAACATACTCGTATATTCGTTTTTTCCATACATTAAAAATTCTCGAGATTTAAAAAAACTAAAATCGAAAATTTTCATTTCTCGAGAAATTAAAATCATCGAGAAATCAGAATCCTGACGTCACATCCTTACCATAAAAATTTCCTACAAATCCCAAACCTCCACAGCAACACACCCCCTCGCAACCCCCCGATCGCAAAACACGAAGCTCCACCCCCATCCATCCACCCCATAGGCCGATAATAGGCGGGGTTAAGCCGTCAGTCGCGGTCGCACCATGTGACCGCCCGCAGCCCGGAATGTGCTCCCAGCCCGCTTCCGGAGGCCGGGCCGAGGCCATGTTCAGCCTGGACAGCCTGCAGTTGGAGGCTGCGTTGGGGGCGCAGCCCGTGGGGGCTCAGCCCCCGGCTAGCCCCTCGCCGGGGGCCGAGGCTTTTCTCTACGACGACTCGTCGGCCTCCGACGGCAGCCTTTATGGCAGCGATCGGGAAAATCACATTTCCGCTTGCAAACAGTTAGTTTGGTTTTTCGATTGGTGGTTTGTGCAGTGGCGTAGCTAGGGTATTGTATGCCCGGGGCAAATTAAAAAATCGACGCCCCCCCCCTAATTTTAAAATATAACAAAATCACAAAAGTTTGAAAATTTTTGAATGAAAAAACAAAACATTAATCATGTATCGTAAGTAATTGAAAATTGGCACCGCAGGCGAAATTTTTTTTGTATAAATATGTGCATATACATATTTCAAATCTCGTTTTTTTCGCCCTTATGAATTTGGTGCTCAGGGGTCTCTATACCCCCTTGCCCCCCCCCCCCCCCAGCTACGCCTCTGAGAGAGAGAGAGAGAGAGAGAGAGAGAGAGAGTGTGTGTGTGTGTGTGTGTGTGTGTTTTTTTTTTTCTTTTATGACGGGTCTGATCCAGAAAATTCGTTTTTAGACGGTTGGGATTGTAAAGGAAAACTTGTTAGGTGTAACGGGAAAAATATCGGGTCGGTTGAAAAAATTGTTGAAAATATCCCTTTTATGTTTAATTCGTGGTGATGCTCGAAAAAATATCACACCTGTAAAATATGTTGTATCTATATACAAATGAAGTGTATTTTCGGTAGAATATTTTTTTATTATTAATTTCTAATTGGTAGTAGAGACTTTTTCCGTGAATAAAACATTTTATAAACATCTCATCATTGTATGTATTTTTAATCAATTTATCGAAACTTCACTGGCTTTGCATTGGGCCGTTTATTTTATAAAGAAAAACGCATTCGGGAAACCTACCTTTATACATAGTAGATCTACCTTTTACCTACTTTTATAGTATTGTATGAATGACTTTCCAAGTTTATTATATGTAGTCCGTTACATCGAAGTTTTATTGTAATTTCAATTTTTTAAATTTTTGTGAAAAATATAAATATGGATATAATGTTTTTTATTTATTTATCAAGACTTCCGAAATGTTTGACTTTGGATAGGGTTTTTAGTATTTAAAATACTCGAGATTTACTATTCTGTTATCAGTACGTATAAGGAAAAATATTTAAAATTCCAATGATACGCCGGAAAAGCCTTGTACTGCAATGAACTTTATAGACGTATTATCAATGCCAAACAAACGCCTTTTTTTCTTTAAATTTCATGGTGTCTGTTGAATTAATATTGAAAAACTATAATGGTTTATTTTTCAAAAATGATAGGGACTCTGAGGCGAAAACCTTCACCGCCTATAGGTAAATTCGTTGCTGCGTTTCATATGATGATTATGATGATGAATCGACTTGCATTTATCATTATCGTTTACATTTTTCACCTAAATCCTAGTAAGATAATACAAATACACCATTCATAATTCGAAACAAGAAAAATTGAAATGTTCAAGGAATTGGAGACGAGGCCTTCGCCGTGGCTCGAGATGTCCTCAACAGCAAGTTCAGCAACGACAAGCAGCAAATTTGAGGGAACGTCGTCGAATGCAATCCATCAATGATGCTTTCGAAGGTTTGAGGGCACACATACCAACTCTGCCCTACGAGAAAAGGCTGTCGAAGGTAGACACGCTAAAGCTGGCTATAGGATACATCAACTTCCTAGGTGACCTGGTAATTGAATTTCATCCATACAATTTATAATATTGATTTGTTTATATCAAAAATATGCTAAATATATTGATGTTTCTTAACTAAAACCTTTTTTTTATAACGCCATTCGGGTTTCCCCAACGCCTGTAAAACAATCTTTAATTTACGCACGTATAACTTGTGTCATATTCCATTATATCTGGTTTGTTTTGTGCGCGTATTTAAATTGACACGATCTTAATCGAAGTGCTTATATCTCGTTTCGCGGGTGAAAATTCGATTTTACAGTGCTAGAAACAACACGACCTTCGAAAGACGGTAACAATTCAATTCAATCTTTTTCATTTTCTTTTCTGTGCTCAACTGAATTTAAAGTAATCTCATTAATTGTTCCATTTTTTGTTCGTGCCCGAGTCTCATTATCAGTACGCCCTTTCGCGCCTAAAATTCACGCACATTAATTTCTCTCGAAATAGAAAGAGAGAAGAACACGTTTAAATCGACCTTCTCTCTCCCTCAATCTTTCAAAAAAAAAAAAAAACCCCCCGACAAATACGTCCACATTGAGTTAGTCGCCTTCAGGAACGCACACGTGACACTTCGTTTGCATTGTGGATCGTTACTCGTTTCCCGCGATTATTTTGTCAACCACAACCTCCGTTCCCTCTCTCAATATTCGTGATATCAATTTAAAGTATAACGCTCGATCTAACTTACTCGTTTAGTTTCTAAATCTACGATTCTATCCATCCGCATGTGTTTTTAACATCTGTGCAGACCTTTTCATTCCATAGAAACACTTAACTAAAACCTTTTTTTTATAACGCCATTCGGGTTTCCCCAACGCCTGTAAAACAATCTTTAATTTACGCACGTATAACTTGTGTCATATTCCATTATATCTGGTTTGTTTTGTGCGCGTATTTAAATTGACACGATCTTAATCGAAGTGCTTATATCTCGTTTCGCGGGTGAAAATTCGATTTTACAGTGCCAGAAACAACACGACCTTCGAAAGACGGTAACAATTCAATTCAATCTTTTCATTTTCTTTTCTGTGCTCAACTGAATTTAAATTAATCTCATTAATTGTTCCATTTTTTGTTCGTGCCCGAGTCTCATTAACAGTACGCCCTCTCACTGCCGCCACACGAACGACGGCACAGCGCTGCTAAGGTGCCCGGATCGTGCGTCCGCCCGATCCGCGGATCACGCATCCCGCCCGCCCGCTAAGGCGGAGCGCCCGACTTTCCAACCGCGTGCGCGATTCTCATTCCCCCCCAATACAAATTCTCACAAGCCGCCACTGCTGGCCGCTCAATCAAACTACCGATTATTAGATTCCCTCTCTACTAAGTCCTAGCATCCTGATTTACTTATAACCTCTTCGAACATATTCAAATCCCACAATAGGAAAATATATATCGTATAATAGAATCATTTAATTAGAACGTTTTTGAACCTCAAGAAATTCCTATTAGAATCCATCGCCCTACTATAAATAATTAATTCTTCTTAATTTTACTACAAAATAAGGGATAATACTAGTCTCAAACTAACATGCTTGCTATCTAATTAACTAACTAACTTGTAAATCTGTTCATAATCATAGTTAACTACGACATAATTTAAATAACTATCTAATTTCAACTAACATACATTATAACTGTCATTCAATGATTAAATAACAAGTAGCGTACGATCAAAGTAAAATATTTAGAATGAAATAGTTAAATTATAACTTATTCTATCTTATTACTAACTATTTACTAACTCTACTAACCGTCTAATATCAACTAACTCTTTTACGAACAGAACGCAGTAATGCATTTGGTGGGGTGTTTGCAAGACTAAACTTTGTCGTACAATTAGAATACACTGCATGTCCACCTAGTTAAAATCTTTCTTTGGTAATGGCGAAGACCGATGACGTGTGTTTTACGGAGGTCGAAGCCAAGTAGGACCAACGGTCTTGCCTCGTTTGACAAACTGGTGGCCATTGCGATCGCAAAAGTGGTCAGCGAGGACGCAGTCTGCTCAGTCTTTACCTCGTCTGCCCCGCGGGTGATCATTGCGATTTGCTTAGTGGAGAGTCAGCGACCACAAAGACTAGCACATAGGCTTGCGTACCGTGGGTCTGAGAACCTCTTCCGTTGGCATGGGCGGATTGGATCTTATGGTACATGTCCCTTATCGCTACGAGGTTGGCTCTCGGATAAGGTATATAGCCTAGACCCCCAATATTTGATGGGGAGACCTTGTCCTGCAGTGGGCACTAAACCGGTCGACAATGATGATGATGATGATGATATTGATGTTTCAACGCAATTAAAGAAACCTTCGTTCTGAACCAAAAGGTTGCATATTATTTATAATTTTGTATTTATATATAGCGATGTGTTCATGCGAAAATTTGCGCTTTCAGCGATTGATAATGTTGTAATTGTTGTAATGATGTATTTTCATAATATAACATCTTGTTATTTAGGTGAGGTCAGATAAAAACTCAAAGGAAAGCGGAGTTGTCGGTTTGCCGAGGGCTCTGAAACGCGAAGAAGCTCGAAAAGTTATTGTGAAAGGTAACAAAACTGATTTTTTTATAATTAAAAAAATATGTATTTATGTAAATAAAAGTTTTGAAGGGAAAGTAATAAATGTAGATTTTCAGATATAATAAAATTAGCTCATTTTATTAAATTATCATTATTTTTATCAATCATTTACTCATTTTATTTAACAAAGTTCGTCGAGGTATTTTAAATAATTAGATATTGCATATCATACAAAAATTCATTTCGATAATGTTCATGCATAATATGTATTATTGTGAAATCAAATACATTATATAAATTTATTTTTTTAAGTATGATGAATATTATCATTGAAATTCAATATTTACTTATATAATATAAAATTAACGATCGTTTGTTTATTGAAAATCACTAATTAAACCATTTCCTTATCAGTGTTTACAATATTATAAATAATATAGTGTTGATGAAATTTTTTCGCATAAAAATTATTCCTCAATTTTATTTATGAATTACTCACTCAAAAAAATTCACAGATAAAATCCCGAAACATCGAAAGATTTAACAGAGTAAATCAAAGGGAAGAACCCACGATTTTTCACGGATGTAAACATACGAAATTAATGCAACGATAATAGACCTCGACAAAACTATCGACCGACCCTCAATCAAAAAAAAAATGGTGCTTTCGATTGGGGGGCGGTTTTATCCCCCCTAAAGTGCACCTGCCCTAGAAAGGGTCCAATGTTGAATTATTGTTTAGCATTCGACCGACGATCTTAATCTATTGTATAGGTGTTCATTTTGATTCTGATGCTGTATTTTATGTCGGGGATATGAATTCAAAGCTAGCAATGAGTTATGGTCAGCAGATTAATTTTTAGTATAAGAATAAGTTATAAATAATTATTTAGTTATAAAAATGTTCATAAAAACCCTAAAAACTGTCATTTTTATCAATAATCATCTAATCCTCTTTTTACACGGTTCCGAAATAACATGATTCAAAGAAGAAGAACCGATTATTTTTCTTACACAGTTTTTTTTCACTTTAACACGGTATAAAAATAAAAATAAATGTATTATTTTGCCACAATGGTGAAATCCGGAGCAGGCTCGTATACAATTATAGTTATTAGAAGAAAAATTTCGATGTTTTTTGATGATTTCACATGCCGAAATTTTTCTACATTACACATTTTTTATAAAGTATATTTGAATGAAATTTCCATTCAAATATACACCCGTGCGCACTGAAATATTGATACCCTCTGTACGCGGTTTTATAGTTCCGTTTAGACTATAAGGTTTTAAGTTATATTTTTGTGTCATACAAATTTATAAAGCTGGAACATTTCCCTTTAATTTGACATTTGAAAAAATTCAAATTTAATAGAAACATTTTAGTCAAATAAAAAAAATAAAAAACACATCGAATTACTGTACTGCGACATTGAGTCCCATGTTGGTAATTTTCGAATATTTCAATGTAATTGATGTTTTATGATTATTTTTTTATTTTTTTCAGATTTTTATGATATTTTAGATAGGATTTAATAAATAAAACAACTAAAATAAATTTTTAATATTTAGTAAAATGACCTTTATTTTTAATAACTTCAATAATTCTTTTTGGTAAACTTTGATACAAATTATTTATTAAACTTAGATTAATATTGTTCCACACATCTTCAATTTGCTCTTTTAACTCTTTTATGTTCCTTGCCTCCTTGTGTTGTAACCTTCTTTTCATAATTGCCCAGATATGTTCTATGATATTTAAGTCCGGACTGTTGCCGGGCCAGCTTAATGAGGAAATTCCTAGGTAATTTTTATAATTATTGATCTGTAATGAAAATACAGTGTCAGAAGTTGTTTTATAAAACAAAAAAAACAGAAAAGAAAAAGCGGAAATCTTACAATTTTAGCTCGGTGACACGGCGCCGAATCGTCCTGGAAAATCGGATTGGGTACATGCTCTGTTAGTTCTTCAATTGTCGGTTCAACATGATTTTTAATTATTGATTTGTACTTTTTCGAATCAACTGTACCATCAAGAAATAATAAGGGCCCCAATCCGTATGAAGTGATGCAACCCCATACCATGACAGATGGAGAGAACTTGACGCATGGACTGACGCAATCGACATGCAGTCTTTCGCCTTCCTTTCGACGGACATTTCTAGCTCCGTCGCTGTTCAATAAATTGAATTTGCTCTCGTCTGAAAAAATCACTGTTCTCCAATCATCTGCAGTCCAATTTTTATGTTCTTTCGCCCACTGTAATCTTTTTTTCTTCATTTTCAACGTGAGAAATGGTTTTTTTGCGGAGTGCCGCGAGACGAATCCCTCTTCTAACAGCCTTCTCCTCACTGTAGATGATGAAATATGCACGTTGTAAGACGCAGAAAGTTCATTCTTAATTTCTTCAGATGTTTTAAAACGATCCGATCGGATGATTTTTTATGATTTTCGGTCTTCTCGAGCTGATGTCGAACGGGTGGGTCCTGTTTTCTTCGGCCACTGTATCAAACCTGTTGCGCGGTATTTTGTAAAAAAAATTGAAACAGCCTGACAAGAGAATCCTACTTTTCTCGAAATTTCCCTCAGGGAGTTTTTTTTTCTTCCGCTAGCACTACTATTTTCACCTTGTCCTCGGTGGACATTTGCTTGCCGCGCGCCATATTTAAGACGTTTACACCTTTGCAGACGGTAAACCACTGAACTGAATACCGAAGGGAGCCGATCGTTGACATGTGTAATCAGACTAAAAATAGCTTGCAACCGAAACAATAAGCAATAAAATCGGCACATGCATTTCAGAGAAAAACCGGTTTGAGTGCAGCAGTTGCAGGTATCAATATTTCAGTGCGCACGGGTGTACTTCAACAAACATACCCCAATTTTTATATGGTCACTATTAGTATCTGGAGCGTATCCCCCATGTGGAAAGTGGATTGATAGGAAAATTTTCCATTTTTTCAATACAAGATGTTAATATTTATTATTTTAAATCTTATTGTTAGCTATTCAAATGAACCAATAATGCAATAATATAATGAATCAATATGTGTTAAAATTAATAAAAAAAATAGACAATACAAATATATCTAATTCAATACATATATGAATAAAAATTCATTTATAAAACCACAAAATTTTCGATAGTTTAATTTGAATAAAATATTTCATTTAATATTTAACTCTCATTGAATACGCAAACACTCCATTTATGACAATAGAAATTGTTAGTTTCTATTCAATACGCCTAATATACAATATATTATACGGGGATGCAACACCATTGTAAAGGACTGTATCATAAACTCATTAGGGTGCACTTCATTGTGCCATTTATTATCCATTGAAAATGTGCGGAAAAAATCATCACAATAATATTAATCGATAAATTCAATCTAGGAAAATATTTATTTGAAAAAAAAACGACCTCTACAAATCAAAATCGCCGAAATTTCATATTAAAAAAACGGCAATTAACAAACCACAAATCGAATTGAAATACCGCAAATTTCCAAAATTTACGGAGCTGCGACCCCAGTGACCCTCAAATGTGGTCGGCATGTAATGTGCAACTCGAAAAGGGTGCAGATAGGTGCAAAAGGGTGCAAAGTGCACGTGCAACGGTTTATGATGTGCCGCTTCGCAGATTAGGGGCCCTTAAGTGTATTTATAATGGACAAACAATGAAGGTTCATCTGATTGAAAAAAATTGTAACATAATAATATTTTTATTTGAAAGTTTGTTGAAAATAAAGTACATAGTCGATTGTGCTTAAATTTTTTTTCTCGCTTTTTCAGTCCGTATTTTAATTAATTCGTGGTCAGTATTTAAAAGTAAATGCTGACTATTTATATATAATGGTTCGTGTTTATATTAAGTGGTTAGTATTTATATAAAATGGAAAGTTTCACTATGACGAACGGTCAGTTTCAATATTTTTGACAGCACACACAGGCGTCAACTTTTTATATTATTGGACTATGCTAAATATTTCACAGCAAAGTGTTCAATTTCGCAAATGTATAATTTTTAATTAATGCTCACAATACTAGTTTCCGCACTTAATTTAACTAGCTAAAATTAGATTAACTAGAATTACTTTTATTAATACTGACCGCCTAATAAAATAATATTGATCCGAAAAAAATTTAAATATTGACCAGATACATATTTTGTTCTCTTTTACGTTACGTGCGAGAATTTAATTATAGGGAATTAAAATGTAGGCATTGTATGATTCGATAGAATATGTATAAATAGTAGGAAAGAAAACAATTTAAGAAACGTTTAAGTTGTTTTTGAACGATTCAATATGATTTCCAAAATAAACAAAAAATGTGTGTTTTTAAAGACGGTTTTTAATCATTTTTTTCTTTAATTATACGATGAGAAAAACAGACGTATATTTATTTGTGTACATCGATAATAATTTGTGACCAAGATAATTTTTTTAAAATACAAAAACAAATCAATGTGACAGGTGAAAGACGGTAAATTAATAAAAAAAATACATTAATTTCATGACATAACATGTTATTTTATAAATAAAAACTATCACTGTTAGAAACAGTTTCGAACAACAGTTCGGGATCCGCGATTTTTTCGCTATACCGAACACTATTATTTTTTTTCAACAAAAGTAATATTAATGCCTCCGAGATTTGTGTTTTTCTCGAATTTTTTCAACCACGATGACATTCATCGCGAATGTGTGTCGATTTTTTCGATACTAACATAAGCGGACATTAGTCACTAAACATGAGTCGTTTCTTCAAACCGCAATGTTAATCATACTTTTGAAAAAAATTACAATTCAAGTGAGAAAGTATAATTCATTTCGAAAGAAAATCCATTAGTAATGCAATTATTTAAAGAAACATATTTGTCGAACATGCACACGAATGATATTCATTCGATCGAAACAACTACAAAAAAATGTTTCACTATTCAATCCATCAGATTATCGATGGTTTAAAACTTGGAAAAGTTCAAAAAAACATCATGCAAGGTGCAATAGGTGGCTATATTTTGTTTCTAATTATTTTCATGGATATATTTATAACATATGTCTCTAAAATAAGGGTTGAAATGATGGGGAGCGGAAGTGCGTGTCCGTTTCCATCGATGACCCCCATTCCGGTCGTTTGACATGCAATTATCGATTGATTATTCTAAAAGTACACGTATTAATAATAAATAATTTATTTGTGTATGTATATGCTACGCGACATTTGTACAAAGAATCTTGCTTTGTCTATGAAATTTAACAACATCTAGTGGCGGATTGGCGCCATTTAGTATAGGTGCATTACTTAACGTCTTCTGTCAAATATGACAATTGACATATCTCACGATAGTGATAGCAAACTTTTTTCGTTCACGTGCCAACATAATCAAATATTTTTTCTATCAGGCGTTCCAATGAAATTTTAATGCCTTCCATTAGTATGTCGTAAGACACGTAAACTATCATATTTGACAAAAGACGGTAAATGATGCGCCTAGGCTAGATGGCGCCTATACCACCAGATGTTAAACTTCATAGACAAAGCAAGACTCTTTGCTTCGTTCATAGACGAAGCAATTACATAAACGTTATATGTATATATTTGACGGATATTATTTTCTAGGAGGGACTCTTCATGCTCATTCATTGTCCTGGTCGAGACGTGGAGAACGTCCCCCAGGAAGTACACTTTACGCACGTTTATGGACTCCAGAAGATCCACGTGGAACACAATCAACTTCGGATTGATTCAATTACAAAAAAATATCAACGAATTGTATAATATATAGATATTAAGGATTTTACTCAATTTTGTGCAATCATAAGTGTGTATAATAATATATCATACGAAAACTATTTCGAAAGCCTGTCATTTTTAAATTTTGAACGAAAATTTTAATATCCTCCATATAATAATAGCGCTATTCTGTCTGTCTGTCTGTCTGTCTGTGTGGGGTCACGCTAGAAATTATGCACTGAATTACATCCTTTGCCAATGTGCAATAAGGACTAAAATAGTATTTTTACCGCGAATTGATTTTGCTCTTAGCAACACGTTGCGCGGTCGCTATGACAATTTAATAAATAACAGAGACAAATTTTCGATCACGTCGGGTTATTACTTAGAGAATCCTGTTTTTGGACACGGAAAATTATATGTCGCACTATCGAGAAGCAAACATCGCGATCAAATAAAAGTTAGTATAAATAAAAAAAATATATATATTATATTATTAATTTATTATTAAGAAATTATTCGTTGCGCATACGCACAGATCAAACTGAAATTATTCGAACTGTCAAGGGTCGGATTCAGTGTTCAAATACGCACTTAAGAAGCATTCTATTTCATAGAGCGGAATATTTGAGCATCTGATTTGATTTGCATGGTTTCATTATTACGAACACTTCCAATTTATTGATTGCACGATTTTTTTCTTTTGATATTACAACAATTGCATTCTTTTACGTAACCTCATTCAAAAAGAAATTATTCGTTGCGCATGCGCACAGATCAAACTGTCAACGGTCGGATAACGGTCTTGCATAGTACCTCCTGGGTGATGTGGAAATCTATGCTTTATTAGATAAATTAATATTAAATTAAAATAAATATTAAAATATCTACAAAATATTCTATAATAATTTATATAATAAATTAAATAAACATTTCACATTTTCAACTATATTCAACGGGTAAATATACTGTCATTATATTGTATTTTCAAAATTTTTCCTCAAATCACGCGTGCGATGTTATAACATCGGGCCTACCGCTCGTACAGTAGAATCTCCATTATCTGGATTGATTAAAAAAAAATGTTTTTTCAAAAAGCAGATTTTACGAATTTTCTGCATAACACATGTCCAACAATGTACGAATATGTGAAAAAAAATATACTAACTCATGACAGACTCGACTATGACGGTGATCAAACTAAAACCTAACGGTAATTTAAGTCTTAAAATAGTAGATTTTATAAATTATTTTTTTAATTGTTAATTCGGTGTTCGCACAGCCTTCATTATCACAGAGGTTTAGAATACGCGTTAACGAAATCGATCATAAAGAATAAATAAACATTCACAATCAGCGTAAAGTTTTTTTGCTAAATAAATATATAAAACAGGGATCCGCTTAATAAAAAACTTTAAAAAAAATAACTTATTATTTTACAAGGGAAAGGCACAACGACGGAAATCAACTTCGATATGGGATATATTTTTTCGATAGATCACCTCTATTGATTTGATATGGCAAAGTATAAGTGCACACCACCGAGCCAATTTAATTATAAACGACTTTAAAGTTTTGAAAAAATGTGTATAGCATCGTTTAGCGTTTAGCGCCGTCTCGATATGTGGCGCAAGGTCTAAATCGCCGAATCACTGGCACGTAAGAATCTGCGGTGACGCCTAGAATAGGAGGAATTTGTAGTACTTTACACCACATATCGAGATGGCGTCCAATCGCATATACTGATTTATCGATACTTAATGTCGTTTATAATTAAATTGGCTCGGTGGTGCGCGCTTATACTTTGCCATATCAAATCAATAGAGGTGATCTATCGAAAAAAAAAATCCCATATCGAAGTTTATTTCCGTCGTTGTACCTTCTCCTTGTTAGAAATAAAACTCCTGTCTGGTTTTAGTTTGATCACAGTAGTACACATACACTCATAAATTCGAAACTTCTATAAGTCAGTATTGCACTATGGTCCAGAATTCTGATAGCGGAGGCTACTGAACCTTTTTTTTATTTTAAACTGGGCTAGATTTTATACAGTTATTCTCAGTGGTGATTTTAATAATTTTTCTAGATAATCGAAATTCTATTGTGCTATTTTTCATATGAAAAGACTCAAACTTCCAATGTTGTATAAGAATTGCTTCGACGTTACATACGTTGCACATGATGATACAAAAGCAAAAAGATGACTGATGCATTAATTTTCTTTTCAAAAGAAGCTTATTTATATTATCATCGAGGATTTGAAAGTTTTGGGGATGTGTCGAGGGTCGTAGGCGGGGGCGGTGGGCGTGGGAATGTAGGCGGGTGTGACCAATGGGAACTTTGGGCGAAATATCGATTGGCGACGATGGGCGGTTGTTTCGTTATTGCAGATGTGCATTTTCGCACGAAAATGGATATACATAGATGTCTCTTTAGAAGGTGGTGTTTGTAGAATTTGAATTTTTTAGATGTTTTCTATCAGTTGGATTTATTATATAACTTATATAACCCTTTAAGAGGACAGTCCTTTAATTCGATGTCCTTTTGTTACTTTGTCCTTTAGATTTATTCAGTTTTTAAAGTTGCTCTTTATTTTCAACGAGAAAATATGGTCACGGTATATTTACGCGTTGTTTGTGAAATTGCTACGTTTGCATATGTTACAGCCAATGCATCAATACAGTTAATACGTACATTCTCTCGCAAATGAATACATTGTCTAAAACGAACAGAGAAAACATACACGGGAGTAAAAATGAACACGTTAACTAGATAATGTATACGTCACCTGTTGCGACGTAGATAACGTGTTAACAAAATAAATAAATCGCAATTAGGGAATTATAGTAGGGTTGTTTTATTTTAGGAAACACGAGAAACCCAAATTATCCAATTTACGCTAATTTATTTTTGATTTACGTACTAGAAATTTTGACAGATAAGTATCGTTGCGGGAATGGAAAACGGTTGGTAACATAGAGGCCCATACACGCTTTGTATTATAGAATGCAGTTCTCATGTTACGAAATAAAATAAGTGATTTTTTATTGGTAAGATATTTAGACACAGATAATTGAGCATAATCTATACCAGGCTTGTCCAAAGGGCCACTACGGTGCCAAAGTGGCCCCCACTTTTCACACAAAAACAAACAGCATTTATTCCGAAATGTACTCATCGAAATAGTTTTATAATGGAAATAAATAACTTTACCAATATTTTAATACTTATAACGTTTTGAATTTACAACAATGGAAATTTGGAGATTTGAAATTTGTAAGTGGCCCCCGCATACTGAAATTTTGGACAAGCCTGATCTATACTATTGTAAGTATGAATAAAGTATTATATGATTTTTTTTCATTTATTGTGTACAATTCGTACAATGACAGCTAATGACAGCTATATGCGGAAAAAATATCGAACGTGTACTGGTCCGTATGTGTTGCCAACTGTTAATAACAAAACTAACTCATCTGTCAAATCGCTCGATTTCGTTCAATTTACGGTTTGTCTGATCGATGTCAGAGGTTCTATTCATTATCTCGTTAATATATGCTATGTCTAGAGATTGTGTATACTGAATCGAGTATCGTACGCTTTCTCTAAAACGTGAAGTCCGCATATACATTCTCTAGACAATGTATGTATTAACGACGATGAACGCTTTATCTGTAACACATACAACACGAAAAGTTTTGTGTCGTATGCGAACTAAATATATGTATGTATATGTACATATATACAGGGTGTCCTGCAACGGAGTGCAAAGCTTTTAAAGGGAGATAGGTCATATCATTTGGAATATTTTAAAGTAAATATACCTTAATCTAAAATATTACAGTTTTCGAGTTATTGATATTTTTTCGATTTCTAAGAAAAAGTCCAAAATCTCGCACTTGCGCACTGATAATTCCCAAATGAAAGGTAATACGGTAGACAAATCATATTTTTTTGTTTGTTTACAGTGTATTTCATCCATAAATATGAATATAAACATCTATATCTACACAAAACTATTGCAAATACACGATTAGTTATTAAAAATTTGTTGAAGTAACGGAAAACCAGTGTTTTTTGATATTTCTTGTTTAAAAAAAAACGAAGCTGAAAGATTTTGAATATTTGTAAAAAAATCTCTGTTTAAAGCCCTTTCGATTGACGTATTAAATATGTAGATATTTAATCAAATTTAAAAACTAGGGTACGAAAACGAAACTAAAATACGCACTAAACAATTGTCGTGTTAGTCCATGGAATAAAGATATTTGCTTCCTTAAAACTACTGCAAAGCTGAATTTTAGTATGAAGCTTAATATTATGGTTTTTAAACA
Source organism: Hydropsyche tenuis (assembly GCA_009617725.1). Lineage (NCBI taxonomy): Eukaryota > Metazoa > Arthropoda > Insecta > Trichoptera > Hydropsychidae > Hydropsyche > Hydropsyche tenuis. The sequence continues at coordinate 47,787 of VTON01000205.1, read as the reverse complement.
GAATGTCAAAAGTTGACACCAATTTGCATAAAATTTTACAAGGGGTCAAAGGTTGCTGAAAACGTTTTTTTGTGAATATCTCGTTAAATATCACTTTTACAGAAAAATATTGTTACTCCTTAAATATGGTTACTCCTACGAATAAAAGTTATTTTATCTTTTTTATAGGAATGTTTTTAAGCTACATATTCGAGCTACATATATACAAAAAAATTATCATTCGTAAACAACTTTCATCCATTGATTAGGAAAATCCCCGAATTTCACACAAATTAAAATATGCGACAACTATAAAAATATTTACCCGGAATAATCGAACAGTGGCTGGCACCCATGATAACCGTCACTCACCATTTTGACATGTTTAATAAATAACCCGTCAGATAACACTGCAAAAAAGGATACGAGATAACTCCGAATCGGCCGCAATTGACTCGCCGAGAATGCGATTAGACAACGGTGGTCATGTGCAGATTGGTCGGTACATGGCGACGATAAAATGTCAAATTGTGACAATTGATGAGTCGTAACGGCAAGGGGGAGAGCGAGTCGTTACTTCCGCAAATCTAGAGCGTCCTCCGGATAGAGCTTGTGTGTTCGGTGTATGGGTTTCCTAAGGATGTTCGTCGAAAATTTGAAGGATGTCTGGATGTCGATTCGTCGGTAGATTTGGCGGAATTCCGCTGTCAAACTGTTGGTGATCGATGCTAGGTTATCGGCAATCGAAAATGACAAATGAGGTGGTTATTGTAATGGTTGTGATTATTGATTGCCATTATGGCGGTAATCATAATGAGACGGTTTAAATTTGGCAAAATTCCGCTGTCGAGCTGTCGGTAAGTTTGGCGAAATTCCGCAGTCGAACTGTCGGTAAATAAACTTCTGATTGTCGGTAACTTTGATGAGTTAGTTTTTCAGTAAATTTGGTCAAATCCGTTGTTGAACTGGGTGTAAAAGAATTTATGGTTGCTGGTAAATCACCGGCAATCAAAAATGACAATGAGATGTTTAACATAATGATTATGATTAATAATAATCATTATAATGGTAATCGTAATGAGATGGTTGAAATTTGGAAAAATTTCGTTATCGAAATGTCGCCAAATAAATTTTTGATTTCCAAATTAAAATGGTAATTTTAATTTCAATAGTAGTTTTGTTGAATCCATTTTCCAGTAGATTTGGCGAATTTTCATTGTCGGAATGCTGGTAAATTAATTTGATTTCAATGAGTCGGTTTAATAATAAATTTGGTGAAATTTTTTTACCGGATTGTCGGTAAATAAATTTCCGATTGCCGTCAATTTCGATGAGTCGGTTTCCCTTTGTCGAATCGCCGGTGAATGAAAAATAATCATATTTTCAAGTGAATAAACATAACGATTGACAACGATTTGCCACGGGGAAATATTTTCAAATGAGCTTATTTAAGTGATTTCAATATAAACTATCTTAAATTGAATAATTTGTAGAAATGGATTGCTATGAAGGCCGGCTCGAGCAAGCAATTGCATTTGAACGGTTCAAAGGAAAAGTTTGAATTTAGCGTGAAAATTCTAACTGTAGTAGGTAGTATAAGCGAAATCAAAACGGAAACCATACAATAATTTGTATAACATTTAGAATATTATAAATCAAATCATATTTAGTCTTGTATTTTGATTTGATTCATATTATAACAAACAAGACCAGCAAACATTCAAAAACGACATTGAAAAAAATAATAGTAAACATGGCAAAATTTTCAATGCGACTGGTAAGCATAATAATCATATCATAAATATCGATAACAAACAAGCTCCCTACCCCCGTTTTTCAATATATGTATGTATGTACATATGTATGTATATCATCGGCGGTTCGAGAATTTTCTTCGAACATCGCTTATCTGTTCTTTCGGCACAAAGAAAAATTTGTGCCTGTTGCTAAAACAATCATTATCATCATACAAATTAATAAGTCGATTGTCAGCTTGCGGTGCTTCGTGGAAACGAATCGCCATCGGCAATAACAAACAAAATCGACAGACTTTGCATACGTAATAATTTGTGACTAATTCGAAGCTTTCTCATATATGTATGTAAGTCATCCTGTTATTGTTTATTTTCGCTCGTATGTACATATATGTATACGAGTAATTGTGCGTAGAAGTGTATTAGAACTTGCATTCAAGTACAAGTTCAATAACTTTAGGAGATAATCATTTATTTATTAAATGCGATGAAAGGATATATTATACAAGTTATACAACTTTTACATTTTTATAAATCGAATTGAACCGTGAAATACGATCTATTCTTCAATTTTACTTTCATAATCTCAGTCGGGTTGATTTTTCCATTTTTTTTAAATACGTACTTACTTACATTTTTTAATAAAACAATCTGAATTACCGGGTACCATGTATCATTCATGGTACCATGGTACCATGGATATCTGTGGCACATATAATATGTACCTAACGTTTCTTTTATATTTTTCATGAAATCATAAATAAATTAAAAATAAAGAATATATACATATATAACATTTGGAATAGTTGAATTTGATTTTGGAAAAAGATTCAATTTGAAATTTATAAGGTTAAATATTTAGTCTAAAATATAGAAGTTGATATTGTGTATAAAGTTGAATTTGGAGTATAAAAGCTATACATATGTGGTCAAATTAATCAAATATTGGAATTGATAGATAAAATAGATCCAAGCAATAGGATTCTGTTTTCAAATTTTAGAATAAAATATTGAAAAAAGTTCTTGAATAAATGAAGGTCTTATCGATGTTTTTCTAAAACTAAAAAAAGCTTTAAAAGTTCGTTCTTTGTATGTATAAAATAAATACATATTTACAAAAAAAATTGATTCTTACATTAGAGAGATATCTCTTTAAGAATCATATGTTGTTTATAAAAGTATGGGCTTCGTTTTTCTTTTCGTTAAGTAATTTCAGAAATGATACGCCCGACTTTTAAGAATGAAAAACATAAAATAAATAAATAAATTCAAAATAGTCAATAGATAGTTTTCAGTTATTAAATAGGATCGTCACCTATTTGCAGGATCGCTTTCTCTCAGTTCATAAACGGAATCACACGTTGAATTACATGACACAAAAGAAACATTTATCGGAATATGCTGGAAGCTTCACCGTTATTTCAGCAGTTGTCGACAACCATGAAACGAACAGAGCATAAGAATTTCATATTAACTTATAAACAACAATAGAAGTATACCGAAACACTTTTATAACTCCCTGCTTTGAACATCGTCATCATATTTAATATTATATATCTTCATCATCAAACCTATGTTCACTAAAAGATAAGACTTTTTTGAAGGAACAATATATTTGGTCAGTATTTAAATATTTTTTGAGACCGTATTATTTTATCAGATGGTCAAAATAAATAATAAATAGTCAATATAAATGATAAATGGTCAGTCGAAAATCAGTCAGTCAGTCATGGTAATGCGAAAAGTTGTCGTCTGTCTGTGCTATCAAAAATATTGATACTGAGCATTTGTCATAATAATGCTTAACATTTAATATAAATACTCATTTACTTTAAATACTGGTTACCTATGTACTGACCCAAAAAATATTAATACATAATAGGTTAGTATTAATGTTCAAATACTGACCACGAGTAAACCGAAAAAAATGAGAGGCCTTTTCATTTATACACTTCTATATAGTGATAAGAAGAACTCTAATTGTAAATGTCCATCAATGAACGCTTAACTCATATCATTCAACAAAGCCAAATCATCGATATAATTTTTTTATTAAACATTTATTATAAACGTATTAGTTGTTATGTTTGTAAAGAAAATGTTTAGCTCCCCATAAATAAGCGCGATAGGTATCGGCTGAATATGAATAACCGAGTCGAAACGGTCTTGCAGCCAGTCGTGCGACGACTTTGCCAACCAGCGATCGCTCCTGCTTCATCATCAGCTCCGAAATGATCCTCAAACTCGCCGGCCTCTGCTTGCTGGTGCTTCTGGCCAAAGCCAGGTGAGACAAATTCGTATTGAATCCCATTTTTTCACTTACAAAAGGGAAAAAGGACACGCGAATCGGAAAACAGCCTTCGACGAATGTGTGTCGGAAACTCATCGTGTGTGTCGAAGAAAATCCGTTCGTAGAAAGTTTCGATTGTTTTATTTTCGCTCGGCTTTTGATTATGTCGATTAAGCGGATTTTTTTTCACCGACACTGACATTTAGAAGTCAAACTAATAGAGTTTTAACTCGGGTCAATTTATCAATCGCGAGGATTATATGATGGTGCGTCATGTGTGAGTACAAAATAAAAGATTCGTAGGTATGAAATGTGAAAAATCACTTATGTAAATCACTTTTCCAATGAAAACAAAGTCGATGATTTTTTTATGTTTTAATCAACTTTCGTAGTTGATGGTGATAGTATTGGAGTTTCCGAAACGAAAATGAGACAAGTAGGTAAGAAAATTTTAGCAGGTAAATGTCGATTTATATTTTTATGATATTCAGTAATTTGTATTTTAACTGTATTATTTATGTTATATGAAAAAATTGTTATTATATTGCGATTTGATATTATATTAATTTATTCAAATATAATAAATGTATATGTGTTTATAATAATCATCCCATGTAATAAATCATCCTTTTGCTTTTAAGCGTTCATATCCTTTCGCATTATCGTACATGAAATCTCTTTATTTTTAAACTTCGATTGTTATATATTACACGTTATATGTTTCATTTAATTTTTATATGTATTTAATTCTATTTAGCGCTTTTTCAATTTTTTTTATTGTGTCCTTGTTGCTCTTATCGACTTTCAAACATGCTCAGAAATTTAAAGATAAAATTCACAATGCGTTTGCTGTATTCGGAAAAAAATTATTCGTATAAGTGAACGTGTAAAAGCAATTAACCAAATATGTATTAAAATACATATTTAGGTAAACCTTAGAAAACTAATTTGAAAAATGCGTTTTATCAAGTATTTGAGGAAAAATATGATTTTTTTCCAAGTGCTAAGCTAAAATCCCGACTGGCCAGCATCAGTACGGGTCTTCGAGGTTATCGTCACGACGACAAAACGTCTCTTTCTTTTTCAGGGGTCCTAATTAATGACGGGCCGGACCGTTATATTTGAACGAGAACGAGAACGAGAACGAGAAACGTCTCGTCTCTCTTTTTAGCCATTTCTCGCTTCAGAGCAAGTGGAGCATGGACGAGATTCATCGTCACGTCAAACGTTCAGATGACGAACGTTTTATTTATTTACATATATTGAACAAATGCACCAGGTTTTTGAATTTATGAAAATTCTTGTTGTAGTCGAAGGGAACTTCTTGTTTGCGGTTGTGCGAATCGTTAAAATGTTAAATGTTTTTTTTTATGGTTCTCATTTTCTTATTTTTGGTCCATTATTTTATTTAATTCACCATTTTAATTTTATTTTTCAAGCTTTTTATTAATTTCATTTATCTTAATTGAATTTTTTTGTTTGTTTTAATTAATTTTTCGCATTTGCATTTGTTTGGTTTTTGTCATTTGTATTTCATTGGACGCGAAATAAAAACAATCACTCGTGGTCAATATTTAAACATTAATACTGACCTATTATATTTTTTGGGTCTGTATAGATCGGTTAGTATGCAGGCGATCAGTGTTTAAAGTAAATAATTAGTAAGTATAATATGTATATTAAATGGTAAGTTTTATTATGACAAACGGTCAGTATCAATATTTTCGACAGCACAACTATTTGCATTATCGGAAGTTTGTCACAATATTTTCATGAAACATGCTTTATTTGAAATTTGCTAAATATGTTACAAGCAAAGCGTTCAGTCTTAGGATAGGTAAATCTTGTTTGTGAATCCTAAGTTTGATCAGAATGAGTTGGTAAATGTTCTAAAAAAAACTAGTAAATGGTTTTGTCAGACCATTTAAATGAATGCTAGGATTTATTAATATGATATACGTAATATGTATTTTTTTTCACTTTTGTAATTATGTTTGAAGAGAACTTTAAAATACTTCATGTTTTTATTATTATTTTTTTAATATGTTTTGAAATATAATTATTTATGTTGCGTAATCTTACTGAAACTCGATTGGGTCCATATTTTAAAAGCGCTGCAAATATTTTTCAAGTACGAATTCAAAGCGATTAGAAGCATTTTTCAATTTTTTTATTTCACTTTGGTAAATACCAGGATACACCGGTAAAACCATAATATTTATAAATCTTCGAACTTTCATAGTAACATACGGAGATTTAATACAAATACCAAGTCCAACATAATATTGATACGAAAGCGCCACGTGATTTTACAATATTAATCCCGAATGTATTATATGTATAATATATCACTTTATTATTTGCGAAACGCATTTATGTAATTTGCGGTGGTGGACTACTTTTATCAATTGAGATTGTTCGTTGCAAAGGGTCTCTGCCATTAATGACTCAACAAGCGCAATAAATAAAGTAGCTTGTCAAAAACTGTGTAATGGAACAACATTGTATTGTTTGATAAGTTCTGGAAATAATTTTAAAAGTCAATATATGTATATATTTTTTACAGCGATGAAGAGTCTACCGGTGGACTTATTTTTCCGTTTACCAGAATAGACTTCAGTAGTCCAATTTTCCAAACGCCTGATGGAATGTCATCGTTATGGGGAATGCAACCCAGAGTACCCAAGTGAGCAGAAGAAAATTTAATGAAAAAATAAAAATATTTGAGTTTTCTGATTTCTCCTGTTATTCCAGAATACCTAAAGCTGTAGAGGAAAATCAATATCCAAACTTAGAGACTTTGGATGTTGAAGAAGAAAAACCTGAGCTGAATCCAACTTCTCCTTTCCAAGATGTGCTTTCATCGAATTCTTGGTTGACATCTTTCCATAAGAAAAATTTTGATGATATTTTCAAAATGTTTGTAGGAATGCCCAGATGGAATCCATGGTGGCAAAAGTAATATATGGTTTTTTTTAAAGAACACACTCTTGTGATAATTTTTTTTAAAACAGACATTTTCAGAGAACATGTGTGCGTTGAAACTAAAGAAGAAGATACTATGGATGCTGAAAACGATGAAAACGATCAACAACCAGGCTTTTTCAGCACTTCTTCGATAAATTTACAAACATGCTATCAGACTAATACAAAATATGAATGCGTTGAAAAGTAAATTAAATATTTTTATCCGAAAATATTTTAGTATATTAATATTTTATATATAGGCTCATTGGATAAATTTTCTTATTTTAGAATTAAAACACAAAAAGAATCGAAAACCGTGACTGTTCGGTATCAATGCTGTTATGGATATCAACGCATGGACAGTGGAGATTGTGAAAAGGTATATTAAATCTTTAAATCTTACTTATATATTGTTTGTGAAATTTAAATTGGTGAATTGATTGTTGGAGTAAAAAACGACTAATTATTCAGATTGATCTCATTCCTATGGTGGAAAGAATTAAAGAATCAAACGGAAGTGAATTTTTGAAATTGGCCAAAGACATGAAAACTTTCCTCACAGAACAAAATATAACCGTGTTCTTACCTACTGATGAAGCTTTTGCAGATTTTGCAGAAAGAATGTTGGAAACAGTAAGTAATTGAATATTATTTTAAGTTATTTATATATACTAAACATTAAATAAATTTTAATTTTAAATATTTATAGAATCAACTGGATTTGAACATCGATGCTAGTCGTAGGCGTAGAAGTGCTAATTCTATAACGAATGAAGACTTAATAAATGTTCATATTTCTAAGGGTTTTAATGAACTAACACCAGATGAAAGATACCCCAGGTATAATGAAAAACGAAACTATTCCCAATAATGAAAAAACTATCAAAATAATTTCATCAAAAGACATGAAACTAAATTTAAATTGAAATTTTGTTTGCAGCTTGTATGAGAATTCTTCTTTGGCAATTAAAGAAGTGTATGATACAGTCAATCGTAAATCAGAATTTTTAGTCAATTGTGCCAAAGTATTATCGTCTAATTATGCTACTAATGGAATGGTGCACACTATTGACCGGGTTTTGGTATGTTTGTTTTAAAACAAAAACTGTAATAATACTGTAAAACTGTAATTGTTACAATATTAACTGAATAACTATTATTACTATACAGTTTTTATACTTCAAATTCGTCATTTACAAATCAAATTCGTCGTTTTATAAATCAAATTCGTCGTTTTACAAATCAAATTCGTCGTTTTATAAATCAAATTCGTCATTTTACAAATCAAAATCGTCACGTTGTTAATCTAATGAAACAATTTGATGTATTTTTTTAATATTCATTTTATTATATACGTATGTACATATGTAATATATGTATAGAGAACAAAAATAGAGAAAAAGAGAATATTTAATACAATATGTGTGTACACATAGAGAATATATTATATTATTTATAATTTATAAAGGCTCATTTTTAGAGTCCGTTCTGGACAGAAGAAATACTCAAATTGACATTTTTACATTCTAAAATTTTCTTAGAAATATTTTTTAAAGTAATTGAAGGATTTTCTTCTACTATTTTTTCAATTTCATCTAATATCCCCAGAGTTATTTTAACATTTCTTTTTCCTCCACGATTTTTTTGTATATACTCACCACCATTTTCTCTAAACCTTTTAATTATTGCTCTTGCAGTACTATTTTTTATGCCTGCGATTTCTGCAGATTCACTTATTGTTTTTCTGACCTCGTAGCACTTTGTCAAAATGTTTTTTTATCCTGACTGATTGTAAAAAAATGAATATTAAAAAAATACATCAAATTGTTTCATTAGATTAGCAACGTGACGATTTTGATTTGTAAAACGACGAATTTGATTTATAAAACGACGAATTTGATTTGTAAAACGACGAATTTGAAGTATAAAAACTGTATGATCAATTAAAATTTTAGATGCCTGCTAGTAGATCGATAATGGATATTATTAAATCACGGAAGAATTTTTCAACTTTAAGATTGTGTATGTTAAAAGTTTATTTATGTACATAATATTGAAAATATCAAACAACGCATTAAAATCAAATTATTTGCAGTGTTAGAAAAAACTGGTTTAACAGAAAGCTTGGAAGGAAACATATGGACTCTTCTTGCTCCTACGAATAAAGCTTTCGATAAATTCCAACGAAAGTATCCACTTTTGATGCAAAAACTTCTCAGAGGAGATACATGTACAGCAAGTACGAACCACATACAAATAAGAAGTTGAAAATGAAAGGCATTTGTCAAATAATTTGTGAAATTTTGAATTGCAGATTTATTGAAGCAACACATGACGTACGAGTTTTGTTCGGCAGAATTAGAAATGGGTCTTGGTGGTGTAAAAAGTTCAATGGGAGATTTATTACGGATCTCTAAAATTATCAATAAGACCACAGATAATAGCTTAGATTTCATTGTGAGTAAATACTTTTATTTTAATTGTTTACTTATATTACTGATTTAATAATATGTTCATATATTTTAAGGACGATGATAATGTTGCGTTCTATATAGACAAAGCAGGAGTTTCCGAAGCAGATATAATCGCGTCAAATGGAGTAATTCATGCCATTGATGAAATTTTGATACCTGATTCAGGTAATATTTGAATATAGCAGTGTTCTAAGCATTAAATTTCACCATGATACTCACAACGTTGAACTGATCTTAAAATTGAATTTTTGTTGTTGTAACACCTTTTATTGGTATTTATAATTCAGTAATTATAAATAATATCACATTTTATTTCAGCTTTGCCTATAACTTTGTTGATGGAGACGAAAAATTTATCGTTATTCTATGAACTTATCGAAAAGGCTGACATGACAGACGAAGTAAATAATCTTTCAAATGTAACATTTATTATACCAACCGACAAAGCAATCAAAAATTTCCTTAAAAACGATGAAAGAAGTAAACATATAGAAGCTGTTTTCAGCAAAAACATAACAAAAGGTAAAAATAGTAATGTTATTTGATAAAATATGCATTCTGAATTCTGAAAGTTTGCAAATGGATAATATTTTAATGAATTTTAGGAGAAAAAGAGGAACTACGTTCTTTCATATATCATCATGTGATTCCGGGCGGATTACAAAGTTGTGATCTTGACAACAACTTGATGAGAACACCTTTGAACAAAAATTCGCCATTGAGAGTCAATTTATATTCAACGGTAAGTCTTTATAGATTGGAAAAAAATTATTGCCATTTCTAAATATTGCTCATTATTACAGAATCCATTATCCTCAACATATAACCGAGCCACAGTAGATTGCGCTTGGCTTCAACATTTCGATGCACAACAGTGCGATAACATATTGCATCAAATCAATAGGCCATTGATGGATACTAATGAATCGATAATGGAACGCATTAAGAACGATCCGAGATTATACATGTTACATAAGGTATGTTACAAAAAAAAAAAAAAGAGTTTATGAAAAAGAGTATTATATTATTTCAAATGGATTTTCTAATACGTATTTAAAATTTATTAGATATTAGTTGGTACTGAAATTGAGTCCATCTTACATAAAAAAAACAATATTACATTTGTTGCTCCGACTAACAAAGCATTCGAGAAAATGTCTCCTGAAATTTATAATCGTTTGTTGAGTGACAAGAAAATGGTTAACCGGCTGATGGAACCACACATTTTCGAGGGTATATTCATAGTAAATTATATCAGTGATTTTATGTGTGATTCAAATTGATTTATTTTAGATGTTACATGTTGTGCTGGATTGTACAATACTTTTATGCCGTTTGTAAAATCACTCCGCGCTATCAACGGTGAAATGTCGAGAATTGCCAAAAATAAAATTGGAGCTACAACTATTGTTTCTTGTGATCACATGGGAACCAATGGTGTATTGCATCTTACTGATAAGGTATTTTTTAACCATCATTTTTTAGCTTATTTTCAAATACATTTAATTTTAAATTATTCTATTTTATTTCAGTTGCCAGCTATATCTGGAAAACCTAATATAGATATAATGTTGTATGGAGTCGACTTTTAAATATTTTTCATCATTGGACAAAGCACGTCCAATATTAATTAGTAGACTGAATAATCTATTTACTGTAAAATACGACTTCCATTAGTGCATATTAATTTAAGTTTTCTTACAATGTTCAAAATGAAATTATATCAACAGATGAGTGTACTCTCTTGTCGATATAGAAATTTCCTTTTGAACTTACAAATACAAATATTCCAATGAAAAAAGTTATTAGTTAAGTGGTTGTGCAAACATTGAATGTTGCAAAAATTAAAATAGTTTTATAAATATTTGTGATTGAAAAAAAAACTGATTGTTTATAATGGTAACTTTATAATAAAATTGATTACTTTCAAACTTGATATATTTTTTTTTGTTAATTCAATCAGGACATTACAGTTATGTCATTTATCATTATTATCATCATCATCATCATCATCATTGTCAACCGGTTTAGTGCCCACTGCAGGACAAGGTCTCCCCATTAAATATAGGGGTCTAGGCTATATACCTTATCCGAGAGCTAACCTCGTACCGATAAGGGACATGTACCATAAGAGCCAATACGCCCATGTCAACGAAGGATAATTTAAGCAATATTTATGCACTCGGTAACAGGGAGAAAATATCTTTATAACTATTTACTATATAGGTCACACTTAAATAGCGAAAATAATTAGAATCTTCGATAAATAATTAGAATGTCTGTGATACTATACTATACAGTAATAACATTATTACATATGTTTTGTGCGTTTTTCATAATTTTCAAAATTTCTTGAGAATTCTTGAGAAAGTTGATAAGTGAAAATAAGAATTCTCATTTCTCGAGAAATGAAAATCATTGAGAAATCAGAAAGCCTATGTGCAATAATTGAAACAACACAATATTTTTAATTGTTTATTGATTTAATCAAGGTAATCGCAACTAGATTTACACTTGGTCATATGTATGAATCGGATGACTATAATATTTTATTCTATCACTGCACCGTAGTCCTCAACAAACGGTAAGGCAACATTGGTGTTGTGAACATTCTTCTGGATAAGTGAAAGGGTTGTTTGTTAAATAAACACACACACACACACGTTCACTATAACGTTCCAAAGTAGTCATCCTTTTATCGATACATAAATGATAACAATTTACACCTGAAAGGTAAATCTAAATAAAAACAATTTCCTTTGCAAGTGACAACTTTATGTGAGCAAGGACTTCTCTATGAATGGACTGTTTCTGTTGAAAATTTTGTTTGTTGCACACGTATAGTGAAAGTATAGTTTATAATTAGCACATTTGAAGTATTGTCTACATTTCGATAAACATACATTGGGTTTGAATGTGCATATGTTGCCACTTTCGGCAGCTAGACATTGGAAAAGAAGTGACGACTGAGCATTCATGTCTGCAATTAAAAATTCAAAGTACTTATAATTTGGTTTGAAATGTTGGATATTACCTAACTATACTTATACTTACATTGAATACATAAACATATGGTTCAGCTTTCAAGGTGTTATAGCAAGTGTTACAGACATGCGGAGGAATTTTATAGCCTATAACGGGATAAACGATTAGGATAACATGTATCGCAAATAGCAAATCCTCACCATCTGCAATGGCGTTGAAAACCTGGAAAGGAGTGAATTGAAATGAGTATATGAGTATATTCAATTAAATTTATAAATATATAAGTATGTAAGTATACATTGTTAGAACCCAATGCGAGTTATAAGAAAATAATAAAAATATTGCACATTATTCACCTGATACGAGTGTATAAAACTCCTGCCATGTTCGTTCGATCGCTACAGAATTGACATTGATTCGTTCGTTGATTTACTGCATCGTTTCGAAGATGCTTACCAAAGCCACGTTCGGAAGCCTCAAGCCAGGCTTCATGTGTTCCAACAGAATGTTGACTACGAAACACTCGCTAGTTTCTCGACAAATACCACCACTGTCGAAAATCCATTGTGTTGTTTTTCCGAAGAGTAAAAGGACTTCATAGTTACTTCAGCGATCGTGGTATCTTCTTCTCGAATCGTGTAAATAATTGTCTCCAATCGGCGAACGTAAAACTACATACGCGATAAACGTCAAAAGTGACAGTTAGCAGGCGATGCGAACGCATAATATGCATACGTGCAGTGGTTCCAAATTTTTTTTTGTGGGCAGGCCCAAGATTGCCAACTTTTTTAAAAGTCCCTTTGTGAACCTTTACCATAATGGTAGGTTACATAATTGGTTCCATTCGACGAAACGCAAAAGTGGGTCATGTGCGCTTCGATCCGGTCACCGAACAATATACCTATATACAGAAAATTTGCCGACCCGAAATAAACCGATATATTTTTTGCAGTTTTTGTTCCGTTTCGGTTCGAAGGTCCGATAGAAATATTGTACACATTTGATAAATTAGTTCCGGTGTTTTTAGGACGAGACATTGGCAACATCGTGCGTCATAAGCGTAGGCGACAGGGAGTGGCACAGTGTCGCGAAGATGGCCTCCGCCCGTCCCAAGTCTCCGAAATCTGCGTCTTCTCCTCGGCGCGAGGACAAGGAGGAGTCCATTTGGGACAAGATCGGCACATTGGGCCGCAAGAAGCGCATCAAGGAAGGTAACTCACGCCCCTTTCTTCCTATCTTTATGTTATGTATTATGCTCCTTGGAAATGTACGAAAAGTTTTCGTTGGTGCTTGTGTGTAACTGGTAATTTCAGCCGTGCCCAAAATTCATCTATTTATCTTCAATGAAGATAGATACATTTTTGCAGACCAAGGTGACCATTCCTACTAGTTTATAGGGTCTCTGTTCTAGTTAATCGTGAGAAGAAATCAGGGGGCCACTACTCTATCATCCCACACCATGTCAATACGGCAACACCTATATAAAAAAAAACTACCTCGATCTGAATACCTGATTGAATATGGTACGTTCAGTTGCCCCCATCAACGCGTTCAGTAATAAACACGTTCAGGCTTTTGGCTGACTGACAAGGAGAAGCTCTCAGGTTCGGAACGAATATCTCAATGAAATATATTTTTTTCAATAGATTACCTTTGTTGTGTCGATGTGGTGAAGTGTAGAAGCGCACTATCGAGCCAGTTTGATTAGGAACGACTTCAGAGTTTCGATGTTTTGACGTATCGCTTGTATGTTTTTGTGAGTAAACGCTGTACAACAAACATTGTCATTTGTTTGTTGTACGGCGTTTATTCAAACACACATATAGGCGATGCGTCAGGGTGTCGAGGCTTTGAAGTCGTTTTTGATTGGATTGGCTCGATGGTGCGCTTTTGTACTTTGCCATATCGATACAATAAGGGTAATCTATTGAAGGGGAGAATTTCATTGAGATGTTCGTTCCGAACCTGAGAGCTTCTCCTTGTGAGATATGCAGCATTAAATAAATGCGTAAATTAAATGCGGCCTTGACCTAACTAACTCCCACGTTCAGTTTTTCGCTCTTCGCTGTTTTTTTAAGGGGTTACATCAAATTCACCCATGAAAAAATATGTATAAAAATAAACATTTTTTGAAATGCAGCTATTAAGCATATAAAATAATGTTTATTTTACACATATACATAGTAGTTTTATGAATAATTTGAAATTAGAAATAATAACGAATAAAAAAAAACGACAAAATGACGGAGATATTTGTCATTAAGTAGGACTCTCTTTTGAAAATCTTTGTTGATACTATACATATTTTCTCTGTCATGCATTGTTTAAAAAATGAAAAAATATTTTTTCTTATTTACAAAAGTAATAGCTAATGTATCAGAGAGAATTTTTTTTGAAAAAATGACAGCTGTTTGAATAAAACTTTAATTTTCATCGAAATTTTGAGTTAAATCTTATATCTTTTTTAAATTTTCGTTTCTCAGAAAATAAATCATCTCTAAACTGGCTATGATTATATCGAATTACTGTTACTATTATTGTTTCTTGCTAGATGATGTATTTTTTTTTGTAATATTAAAAACTATTTATTTTGTTCTCAAATTTTCAGTCCAAGAAATTCAAGCTGAGGGAAAATATGCCATTGATTCGCCGGGAAGTCCTACTGCTCCTGAAATTCCCCCCGAAGATTATACTTTAAGTAATATATTCTCATTTTCAAATCAAATAATATATACTTGTTATGTGCAAAATCAACATATGATTTTTTTATTTCACTTGAATAGATGATAACGAAGAAAGATCAATTATCCAGCCAAAATCTTTTGAAGATCCGAAAGTTCGTGAACTAATAAACGTGCTTATCGAATGGATAAATGACGAATTGGCTCAACAACGAATAATCGTGAAAGATATCAATGAAGACTTGTTTGACGGTCAAGTTTTGCAAAAACTCCTCGAAAAACTGTCCGGAACAAAATTGGACGTTCCCGAAGTGACCCAATCTGAAGAAGGTCAACGTCAAAAGTTGTCTGTTGTTTTACGAACTGTCAATAGAGTAAATATTAATTTTTCTTTAAAATTATGCTTGATAATTCAGGTTATTTTATTAGTTTATATTACATTTTAGATTTTGGGACAAAATCATCGTTCTATTACAAAATGGAGTGTTGATTCGATACATTCGAAAAATACAGTAAGCATTTTGTACTTGCTGGTCGCTCTCGCTCGTTTTTATAGAGCTCCTATACGCTTGCCTGAAAACGTTAGTGTTTCTGTTGTAATCGTCAAAAAGAATGCATCGAACTTACTTAGTCACAGGTAAATTCATTTATTCATATGAAATTTTTCATCTTCTAATACTTTTCCATTCAAAATAGGATCGATCAGGAAAACATAACGTCAACTTACGACGATTTGGGTATGAGATGTGAGAGAGATGCTTTCGATTCTCTCTTTGATCATGCTCCTCATGAACTTCAAGTTGTTAAAAAGGTAATGTGAAATTTATCTCGATTTTATATTTACAAAATCAGTCGGTAAAACCTTTTAATCGTTTTATTATAAATTTTTTCCAGTCTTTAATCATATTTGTCAATAAACATTTGAGCAAATTGAACTTGGAAGTATCTACTAGGCAAGATAACGACGATTTTAAACAATTTCACGATGGGGTTTATTTGTGTTTACTGATGGGGTTGTTGGAGGGCTTTTTCGTGCCTTTGTACGACTTTTATTTGACTCCTCAAACTGATGACGAAAAAGTGCATAATGTGGCTTTCTCATTTGAGCTGATGCAGGACAGCCGCTTGCCGAAACCTAAAGCCAGACCTGAAGGTTTTTGCACAAATTTGTATTGGAGTTTACAATTTTGATTTAAATAATAACGTATTTAATTTTTTGCAGATATTGTCAATATGGATTTGAAGTCGACTTTGAGAGTGCTTTATAATCTTTTCATGAAGTATAAACATCTGAACTAATGTTTAAACGCAAGAAAATTTTCATCTTTGCTTGGATAATTGTGTAATTCGACTAATCTCATAAATTTAATTTTTTTTAAAGTTATTTACATATATGTATTAACTACACTTTATAAATGTGGCGATTACTATAAATTAGATGTGCCTTCCGAATTCTAATCAATTGAATACTGCAAATAGTTGTACTTTTTTAATCATGACGTGCTCAAATGCATTTTAAGATTTTGATAATATATGTAACAAAATTGATTAATTAATTTTTATGAATATAGATTTGCATTTTTCTCTTGATGAATTGTTATTAAAATTTCATGTTCTTAGTCGAATAATTTATGATTTGTTATGAAAATTGATTAGAAATCAAGCGCTTGCAAATTGCATCTTATCTTTTAATCGGATAAATTTCATTGAATTGAATTTGTGAAAACGCATATTCACATATATGTTACAGTCAAAGTGTATTATAGCTAACTAACAATAAGCCAGTGTTGCTGATGTCACTGGCAAACCGTTTCGATTGATAGTCGCACGTGCTTACTCCGGTTTCTGTCAAGTCGTGCGGTTGAACTTGCCTTTTTCAAAAGAACAAGTACTGGCTCACCTGTTCGGTGAATTACGCCAAGTATTCAGACGCCATTTGCTCGCATATACTTACAAGCGAAATATTGAAATTTTAACGTCGTTTATAATTAAATTGGCAGCGCGCTTTTATACTTTACCATATCGATACAATAAACGTAATCTATTGAAAAAAAATATTTCATCAAGAAATTCAATTCCCACCTGGGAGCGTCGAGTATAAATTATGGGAGCATTTGAGTATAAATTACCTAAAATGTCAGTCGAAATATTTTTAACTGATGATACACATTGACTAACATATATACTCTAATTTTTCCTTTTATTTTCTATGCTATGCGTTTTATTTTCGTTTTAATTTAAAGTATTCTCAGTTATATAGGTGGCCCACATAGTACGATAGATTTAATTTTAACGTTCCAATATACATATAATGTGTTTCAACAATAACTACTCATTGTTCTTTGAAAAGCTATTCGGTTTTAATAATCCTAATAGAATTAATTAGAAGATCATTACAAAACTCGTCTTATAAAAAAATGAGTACACACGGCCACGAGAGAAATCTCGCTGACAAAATAACAATACACAGGAGTACACTGCATGGTTTTCCCATCGGTATCTAAGTGCACGTATTTCTGAAACAAAGCCCTTCCATCATTTATCTTAGGGGATTTCAAAACTTTTCTCTATAACAAATAGGGGTTACCTAAACGTCTGACGTTTTTAGTGGTTCCGCCACCAAAATATTTTACTCTGCACTCGCATGTCCAAAAATAAAAACACTACCATACCACCATTCATAAAATAATTAATTTCGTATCCAGGAGTACTGGACAATTGAGAATAATTGCTCATAGTCATTTTTACATAAAAAACGCCTTAAACATTTTCTTATAACAAATAAGGGTAGTCAAGAAATTCAACGCTACGCATTGAACTCTTTTAGGTTTTTACACTAAACATTGAGGTTTTTATACTAAATTTCTGTAATCAGATAGTAGTATTTTCAATTCTCTACGTTCCATCTCGAATAAATGCATGTACACTTGTGCATGGTTTTCCCATCGGTATCTAAGTGCACGTATTTATGTAACAATGCTCTTCCATCTACTTTCCAATGAAACAAATGTTTCAGTTTGGTCAGTATATCACCTTCTAATTTCCCGTCACTTTTCAATAGGACGAAGTTTCCAGAATGATAATATTTGGACTGACTGGAGTTGGACTCCTCTTTGTTTTTAGTTTTGCTCTCTTCGGACGAGGAGATTTTCCGTTTCTGTTTCAAAACATTGTTAACTATTGATTTGGAGATCCTTTTCCGGCTGCCCCCGCGACTGTCCGGTGCGTTGGTGTCCAGCGTTCAGTCCTCTCCCTAATCCTGGAACTCGTCCGGCTCATCGGCTGTTTCCGAGCCTTCGAACTCGTCTTCCTTGGTGCGCTATTCTTTGCGTCGCCTCATTTTCTCTTCTTCTCACAGAGTACTCGGTGTGTATCATATCCTTTTTAAAATTAAATCATGCGTACCTGATAGGCCACCCTCTAGACAGTCTCTTTTTTACTTGTAAATTAAAAAATAAGATGACTTATACAGTACCAATCAATCTACATACATATATTTCTATTGAATTTTATAAACGGTACCTTCTATTTACACTTGAATTAGAATGTGCTACTTGTGCCTTATATAAATCAGTGTCTGTATAATTTTTTTTGTTTTTATTTTATATGTGCTATGTACTATAGAAAGTTAGATCTGTATACAGTTGCTATTATGCGAATATTACATCAATATATTTGCGCTTCAATCCAATTTTAAAATTTATATCCTGAAAATATTGTGGTGCATTATTTTATAGTGAAATTTGTTTTTTATTTAATGTTATTGAGCGTTATTAATTAAAAAAAATTAATGATATTTAGTCTTCTATGTATATACATAATCACGTTTGTGATTATATATAATTATTTTTAGAATTTATTTTATAAAATTCTATAAAATAATATTACCTCTTCAATATGCGATTGTAATTATGCATTTTCAGTGCCTTAATTAAATCATGATGCTACAAATTATGATGCAGTCCTTAATTTGAAGCTGAGAATTAAATATTTTTATAATATCATACTGTTCAAGTTTTGTTATAATTAATTTTCTAATTTAAAATAAAGTGCCATTAACTTTGCTTGTAAGATAGTTTTTAATAATGTTCTGTAAGATTTCATTTTTTATACAAATGTAGTTCTGAAAGACAAATATTCCAATTCACAAATGCCAAATGTTCAAATTTATATCGAAATATTTTATAAATTATATACAATATACAATGTATTTTTTTTATATGAATACATACTAACATCTTTTAATTAACTTCAGTATATTGATTTAAATATTTATTTCATCGATTATTTACTGATTAAGTTTAACCCAATAACCAAATAAACCAAATATTGACAAAAAAAAAGTTTTTTTTTTATTTGAATAAATTCCTTATATAATATATATTTCCCGAAATTTAATTTAAATTAAAAAAAACTTGAAAAAATAAAATAAAATATAGTATAAAAAAATATTAATGAATAGTTTGTTCATTAAAGTGACAGTAGGTGGCAACGTCGCCTTTCTCTATAGGCAATACAATACAACTGTCAACTGTCAAAGTGTCAATGTTTACATTTGTTTACGTATGAACAGAACGACAGAACGTTATACATTTTAACAACGGGAACAATTTAAACGTGCATTCAAAAAAATAATGTGTGCATTTAACATTTTATAGTCAAAAACGCATGAATTTAGAAATTTTTTCCATGATTCGCAGGGGGGTGGTTGCCCCTGCCGCCTCCCCCGCTGGATCTGTCCCTGAGATAGATAGATTTGAAAAAATAACGTTTTTAATACATCACAATTTATATTTAAATAATTTTTTATAATAAAACATTGAACTTCATTGTGCATTAAATTGCGAAAAATTATTTAGTTAATCAAAATTCCCCTTTCTCCCAATCCGTATTCGGGAACACTATTGGTCACCAAATAGTAATTACCAGTTGTAGTAACTGGGGTAAAATATCCCATAACAACTTGTTGATTCTCAGAACATTTACGATTTGTAAAATTGTCCCAAGAATCACATTTAAGTCCAATAAAATTTTCTGGTTTATTAATAGATTCTACAAAGAATTCCCAAGCTCGTGCATGGCTGCAGGAATTATCTTTACATCCAGGTTGAACAAGACCGCCTCTATTCGGATAGAAATCAACATGTCCTGTGAATAAAAAATGAATTAACATCTACAAAAAAATAAAGCATATGATTTTAAAACAAACCTATCGATTTCTTCAATCCATAGACTCCGCTATTGGTGTGTATTACATCCACAAAATGGGCATCGCTAGAATTCAACCTATTTTCAGGCCCAGTATTATAGAAGCAGGGATTAGCCGGATCCAATGCTGTAATTCTGTGCAGTTTTTCTCCAGGCACCAAAATCTGAAAACTTTTCCCAGCATATCCAGAAATGTGTGCACCCAAACTGTGTCCTATCACGTGTATGGTTTCTAATTTGACTCCGAGCCTGACCAGGTCGTAGAGGAAGTAACTCACATACTCTCCGATGTATTTGACCATTATTGCCGAACGTACGTACATGGATTTGATCACAGCGCTGGCATCTATGGCTAAAATGTTAAATTTGCCTCGCTTCTTGAAAGCGTTGACGATGGCTCTGCCAGTTGTTAGCATCGGACTGTCGGTGAAACCATGCACGAAGATCACGGTGGGATTCGATGGGTTGAAATGCCTCGATTGGTTCAGAGATATGGCAGCTGACGGGTAAACGCTGTGGCCTCTGTAACCGAGTGTTATGAATTCTATAATGCGGAGGTATCCAGCATCGAAAGGCTCGCCCTCATCTATCATCGTTGATTGACCTGTGAAAAACAATATTATATTATGCTGTTTTATATTTGAGTATTGAGTATTGGAGTATTTACATAGTTGGTCGATCTCATTCCAAATTGATGTCTCGAAGTGTTCTAACAAACTTATTCCGGATGATTTAGGGATTGCACAAAATGCAATCAATGACAATAAAAGTACTGAATGGATCTTCATCTTGACCATCCGGACAGCCAGATTCAGATTGATCAAATTAAGCGAGGGCTGATTACACAAAATGTTGAACTGGAGGGGTTTTGTGTAGATTTTGTTTGATTCTAAAACACGAGGCACGTTTTCAGCAAAAGCGAAAAGTTTATCGAGGTCATTCTGACGCTACAATAATTCATTCCATACGTTCTTTGTTTTGATAATATTGTGAGTAGTAAATTATTATATTTTAAGTGTTTTGTTGAAATAAATTATATAAATAAAGTGATTTCTTAATAAAGATATTTGATACTAGCGTATGCAGACTGGCTGCACCAGTCCTTTACGCTAGTGAGTTGGCCCTTCGGGTTCACCCCCACCCCGCCCCTGGCTACACAACCAAATCCACTAATAGTGAGTTGTAGAAATAAATATCTATTTAAAATTAAAATAAGAATATTTATCGAAAAAAACGTATTTTGAAAACATTTATTATTTTAATATCATTTATTGAAACGAAATCTAAAAAAATCGATATTAGACTTCGTATTGCGAAAATATAGAAATAAAAAAAATCATTAAAACTTTATTAAAAAGTTTGAAAACCGCACGCTTAAATATAGAAATAAAAAAATCATTAAAACCATATAAAAAAGTTTGAGAACCGCACGCTTTTATATTATATACCGACTCGGCCCTACGGGCCCACCCCTCCCCTCCCCGCCCCTGGCTACACAACCAAATCTACTAATATTGAGTTGTAGAAATAAATATGTATTTAAAATAAAAATAAAAATATTTATCGATAAAAACGTATTTTGAAAACATTTATTATTTTAATATCATTTATTGAAACGACATCTAAAAAGAAATCGATATTAGACTTCGTATTACGAAAATATAGAAATAAAAAAAAAATCATTAAAACTTTATTAAAATGTTTGAGAACCGCACGCCCAAATGTAGAAATTAAAAAAAATCATTAAAACTATATAAAAAAAATTTGAGAACCACACCGTACAGTAATATTTTTATTGTATGGAATGTAGGACTTATTAGATATGTCGATAGATACCTATTTCGTTCAAATCGGCCATATCGGTTATATTTGCGCGAGTAAAGGTTTGAGGATAGGTCCTGAAGCGGTCGACGTCTATTTGGAGTTTATAAAGAAAGTTTCGGTTGGAGTCTGAAGTTGTTTATTAGTCGGTGGTCCGATAAGGTCTGGCGCTCACCGGCGAAAATACACGTTTTACATATTTTACAAATATTTGTGACAATATGCCGCAGGGCGGCAACCCACGATCCGATGCATCGCGCCGCAGGGCGGCAACCCGCGACCCAACACATCGTGCAGCCGACCAGGCATATAACTCCTCCATCCCCAGATTCAGCATCGTCCGCGATGCTGTGGAAGATAGGAGGTATTGTTGGTCTTAATATCGACCATATAAAGATACAAATGTTCGTTAATTTGTTTGTCGGCAAATCGACTTATACAAAGGATTCAAATATTTATTCATTTGATTGTCGTAACATCGACTGTATTTAAATACAAAAATTAATTTATCTGATTATCGTTATATTGGCTACAAGAAGATACAAAAGGTTCTTATAGTTGTCGCAAATTCGACTTATATAAAGATACAAAAAATTATTTCCTTTCATTATCGTAACATCGACAGTATTAGAATACAAAAAAATTTATTTATTTGGTTTTCATTACATTGACTATAAGAACGTACAGAAAGTTCTTATAGGTGTCAAAATTCGACTTATATAAAGATACAAAAAATTATTTGTTCATCTGTAATAACATATTTAAATCAAAAGTTTTATTTTAACAATGAATGTTCCTATTCTAGTTTAACTATTATGTTTTCTTATTGTCTAGATACAAAATGTTCTTATAAGTGTCGCAAATTCGACCTACATATATAAAGATACAAAAATTATTTGTTCATTTGTAATAACATATTTAAATCAAAAGTTTTATTTTAACAATGAATGTTCTTATTCTAGTTTAAATATTATGTTTTCTTATTGTCTAGATACAAAAGGTTCTTATAAGTGTCGCAAATTCGACTTATATAAAGATACAAAAATTATTTGTTCATCTATAATAACATATTTAAATCAAAAGTTTTATTTTAACAATGAATGTTCTTATTCTAGTTTAACTATTATGTTTTCTTATTGTCTAGATACAAAAAGTTCTTATAAGTGTCGCAAATTCGACTTATATAAAGGTACAAAATTATTTGTTCATCTATAATAACATATTTAAATCAAAAGTTTTATTTTAACAATGAAAGTTCTTATTCTAGTTTAACTATTATCTATTCCTATTTTCTAATTGCTTATACATACACATAAAGGTTCGTTTTTCTCACTTTTTCACTGTTTCACTTTCGACTCCCCTTGTCTCTGAATTTGTAAAGGCAGTAGCCTCCCGTTGGCTATCCTTTGGCAAGAAGTAGTTGTCCTTCCGCAGATGCTCTTCGCGAAGTCTCGGCCTCCGTGATGTTGTTGGTCCGGATAGATGAAAATCATAAGCAAGAATCTTCAATACCTCAACACGATAAGTTTAAGAATCTGGGTCCTCAATTTTAGGAGTAAGGACAGGATTAGGTTTAATTCAAAGGATTTGATTCAATACGACTTGAGATATACAATTTACGATATGATGTACGAAGAATAATATAGTTTTACCATTTATCAAACATATCGCGGATTTCGGGGTTCAACATCGAATTTGGGTCATTGCAATCGGCTCGAGTGTCCAACGATTCATTGTACGTTTGCAACATTTGCAACATTATTTTTTTTTTTGACATACGGTAGGAGGTCGATTCGATCAAGATCAGTAGTAAATCCCGGATTTTTTCTTTTACAACAAGCAATTAGAATTTTTTTTTTTATATATAGACAAGGAATCGATAAAATTCGTAGCAAATACGTAATAAACACGTATTAAATAGATAAGGTAAACAAAGCATTAATATTATCGCTTACGTTAACGATTAAGAAAGCAAAAAAATTGAAACATATAATAATATGGTTTAATAATGATAAACTTTGAGTTGTATCAATTATAGGATGATCATGTAATAGGTCTCGTCTAATGCGTTTTCGGAGTGATTATAGAAATCAAATCGGTAAATACACAAAAAGAGATTTTTAAATAACTATATGTAATATTATGTAAACTTATCTTAAAATTACCCAAAACCCCTAGTTGACGTGAAAATATCCATTATACATATATAATTACGTCAACTAATAACTTAAATCTTTCCGTTTCTTTCTCGGCTTGTGATATTTCCATTTGTTTACTTCCGTGATTCTAATATTTTTTGACATCTTGTCCGACACGCATGGACATTTAATATACAATAAAACATTTCTTTCTTTATTATTACGGTAATGGTGAATTATTATTCCTTTGGAGTTTTCTGTTGATTTCGACAGTTTTGGAGTTTGACTTTTATTAGATTTAGTTCTATGCTTTTTATTAAGGTTAGGATCAATTATTTTGTTTTTATATTTTGCTTTACGCTGTATTAAATATCTATCCGCGGTTTTCTTTCCTGATTTATACTTTTTATTACAGTTAGTAATAATTTCTTCGCTTGTTTTACATTTATTTAAATATTTATTCACGTTTTTCGGAGTAACATTTTTCGAAACATACTTTACAATTTTACAAATGGATTGATTACGGTTATAAATTATTTTTTCATTTTCCCGACATTTTTTTTTCGCGTTGGGGCAAACATTTAATCATGGTTTTCAATGTTGCGTCTTTTGGAATATTATCGTTAGTTACGTTGTTACGTTCTGAATCTAAATCAACTTTCCCGGTTTCTACTTCTTCGCTTGTTTTACATTTATTTAAATATTTATTCACGTTTTTCGGAGTAACATTTTTCGAAACATACTTTACAATTTTACAAATGGATTGATTACGGTTATAAATTATTTTTTCAATTTCCCGACATTTTTTTTTCGCGTTGGGTCAAACATTTAATCATTGTTTTCAATGTAGCGTCTTTTGGAATACTATCGTTAGTTAAGTTGTTACGTTCTGAATCTAAAACAACTTTCCCGGTTTCTACTTTAACTATATTATTTTTAACGGATAAATTTTTATGTTTTAGGTCAAAATTATTATTTTCGCTTTTTATGTCGAATAGCTCTTCTAATGAAAATATTGGATCCTCGGGTTCATTACGATGAGTTTTATTTTTATTTTCTTTAATTTGTTTACAATTTTGCGTATTCGTTTTTATCGGTTTTGGCTTATTATTATTATTGTTGTAACTATTATTATTAGAATTATTACTATCAATTTGGTGATATAATATAGGCAAGGAAGCATTTTTCGTGTGTAAAAGATTTGAAGACCAGTCTATGGCAGTTTCTAGTTCCTCCAATGTCTTGGCTCCTATGAGACCGTTAAAATCATCGTGAAATTTACATAAATAGAAAATTAAGGGTTTTTCATTATTAAGATCCAAAAGGTGTTCGCACATCACCCATTTGTCTGAAGATAGTTCGCCAAAGATTGTCGTTGTACCAATAGAATAATTTTGATTAATAATATGGTCTTTGAAGACAAATTTTGGGTCTATGTAAGAAAACGTACTACTCGTGTCAATTAAAAATTTCAAATTTCCGATGCATACGTAAGGTAGAAAATTATTATCATGGCGTTTTACATTTACGCGGCGTGGCTGATTATTGTTACACGACACATTACGGAAGCTTTGTTCGACTACGCATTTATCATACGCGTCGCCAAGACTTTTTGGTTCCATGGCTCGGATCGTCGAGCCCAACGGTTCTTTTAGTCCAGTCAGGAAGGCATGTAGACACGATTCGTTATAAAATTTATTTTTTGAGTTAATTATTTGTACATCTGCCTCATGTATCTGGGCGTGGTTACGCAACAGTATAAAGATGTCAGAAACTTTGCGATAGAATTGCTCTACGGTGCCGTCGCCCTGCCTGAGCGAGTGCAGTTCCCGGATCAATGAGATCTCATTTCTTTTATCGGCGTTATAATTGTTACGAGTAACGCTGGGTTGAAAACTATTGTTATCATAGTCTACGCGTCGCGAATAATTACTTATACGTGGAGAATTATTTTTTTTATATCGAAAGTTACCATTATTGCGATTAGCATATGGTGGATCGTCATATTCATTCGGAAAATCACGATAATTATTTTTCCGATATTCACGTGGAATATCGTTATTAAAGTTGTTATTATTGTTATAAGAAAAGTTAGCGTCGTCATAATTAGCATACGGAGGGTCACCGTAATCGTTCGGAAAATCATAATAATTATTTCTCTGATATTCACATGGAATATCATCATTAAAGGTTTTACTATTATTATATATAGTTTCATCGTGATCGTCACGATTCCAATCCATTATCACACAATATATTCGAACCACCGTACGGATACGGAGAAGTTACTCGCGACAATAAACCGTTGTCCGAGAACCGACCGCCCGTTCCAAATTCGACATTATTTGTCAGAATTTTGCAAATTTGTATACATGTAAAATTATTTGTGGATGGAGAGGATAGAGAAAAAATATGAGAGACAAAATTTTCAGACTCAAATTCAAAAACTCACGCTTGAAGATATCGGTCTCGCGCCGGATGATCTCCGCGAAGCGTCGTCTGCGTCGTCCGTGTCTCCTGGTGCAAGGAGTTAAGACTCGCCCCTAGGTCGTCTTCTTGGCGTCCTGGGTCACCCTTTGAAGATTCCTGGATCTCCTTGCAATCCACTCGATAAGCCGTCGAGTAAAAATTTGCAGGATTCGAGGATGTCCTTCAAGGATCCTATCCTACCGACTGCGCCAGTAAAGGTTTGAGGATAGGTCCTGAAGCGGTCGACGTCTATTTGGAGTTTATAAAGAAAGTTTCGGTTGGAGTCTGAAGTTGTTTATTAGTCGGTGGTCCGATAAGGTCTGGCGCTCACCGGCGAAAATACACGTTTTACATATTTTACAAATATTTGTGACAATATGCCGCAGGGCGGCAACCCACGATCCGATGCATCGCGCCGCAGGGCGGCAACCCGCGACCCAACACATCGTGCAGCCGACCAGGCATATAACTCGCGATTGAATGTAGGACTTATTGATATGTCAATAGATACCGTTTTGGCAGATCGAAACATTTTTTCCCACAGAATTTATCGACAAACCTACTGGATAATATTTAAATACAAAGAAGCGTTTCAAACAAATGAATGACCACGAAAAATGGCCGTCCATACAAATTCAAAAATGGAAATTGGCGATTTTGCGAGTTATTTTTTTTTATTTAATCGGCATTTTCGAGAGTTAAGAATGTCGTCTGGTAGCTGTAGGAATATTTTTTATGGTATTCGGAGGAATTTCAGAATTTTTGGAGCCCTAGGTAAAATTTGTATTAAGTCACAAAATATTTTTTTTCGAAATGGATTCAGATAGACATATAGACGGACAAAAAAACTTTCATACTTATAATAGTATAGATAGATAGATAGATAAGATTACGTTGTCGAAATATTAATAATGTTTCTTTTTGATGAGTTTTCAGATATAATTGATGTGGTGTGATCATATTTTTTCAATGTGTTCAGATCACTGAACACCCGGATGAATCCGAAAGTTTCAGATGGAGTTGCGATTGATAACAGTTCGTTTTAATTATTGATTTAATATTATATAAATATTCAGGGTCAATGACACTTCGTAGTATGGCGCTCTGTCCGACGTCGATTGTAATTGTCGTAATTGATGATAATTGCGACAATTATAATTCGACAAAATCGCGATAAAAACAAATAAATAAATTAACAAGAAAGAATTAACGATTAACAAAATATTACGTAAGTAATCAGTAGTTGTCTGATCATTTTTTATATTTGATTATGCCAGCAGATGGCCCGGGATCAGTGGCGGCTCGTGAAAATTTGTAGTGAAGGGGCTGCAACAATGAAATTGAAAATAGTACACATGTTTTCATGTAAAAAAATACGAAAACGTCATCATCAACACATCAAGAATCAAAATATATATTGCATACACCTATATACGAGACGTATATACACCTATATACGAGACGTATATACACCTATATACGAGACGTATATACACCTATATACGAGACGTATATACACCTATATACGAGACGTATATACACCTATATACGAGACGTATATACACCTATATACGAGACGTATATACACCTATATACGAGACGTATATACACCTATATACGAGACGTATATACACCTATATAGATCGTATATACACCTATACAAGACGAATATAAGAATTTAAAAAAAACTTTATACAGGGAGGGCTGTAGCCCCACAGCCCATTAGGACGAGCCGCCACTGCCCGGGATTGATCATAAAAGAGTGTGATCAAGTTAACGATTCGGGGTATTTTTTATGAAACAGAGTCGGCATCTGCGAGTGACATTTGACTATCATCGCAAACGATTCTATCTGGTTGTAAAATGGACCAGGAAAAATCCGAACAATAATGTTACGATTCACGAGCCTATTATAAAAGCTGTGTAAAATCGGCTCGTATTCACATTACAATCTACGCAGAACCGCTGCCTGATTGTTGTCCGCGTTGATCAATTATAAATTAAATATAATAAAAGTTGTTAAGTATTTCGAGCTTTAATCTATAAATATCAACTTGTAAATTATTTGTTCGCCTTTACAAAGCGAATAAAACACAATGTTATAATCAAAAGATGGTGCAAATATGATTAAAGATTAAATATAATTTTTTGATTCATAATAGTTTTATTAGAAACAATTTCATGCTCATTATTAATTTCGATATTTTTTTGAGACATTTTTAACCCATTGAGCCGGCACCACGAATCTGACCCGTGGTCAATTTTTTTAACTTTATGTACACTTTGCAGTAGTACAGTGTACTCTCGGTTACCCGGGCATGGATTATTTGTTTTGGGGATTATCTGTGCTTAAAAAATAATATGATTTTTTTTGTGACCTAGAATATGCCTTAGCTTTATGATTATGCACTATCTTTCAAAAGTAATGAACGTTTTGATTCTAGGTTCACGAATTTCGTTCTTTACAGTAGTGTTCTTCGATATTTTATCCGTCCTTTAACTTTTTGTTTCGATTGCATATACATACCTGATGTGTAGAGGTTCCGTATTAATATACAAATACCGTATTCCAGGAGTTCTAAACCCGCCACTAGCAGAAAGTGTTGAAAATGCAAAATTGTCAATTTATTTATTCAAACTGTAAAGCTACGCTATTTTGAAATTCTATAACAATTAGATAACGTTTTTTATTATAACTAATCTATGAGGAAATAGTTAAAATTGATTAAAGGGCCGGTCTTTCAA
The DNA here is from genome assembly GCA_009617725.1 of Hydropsyche tenuis. Classification (NCBI taxonomy): domain Eukaryota; kingdom Metazoa; phylum Arthropoda; class Insecta; order Trichoptera; family Hydropsychidae; genus Hydropsyche; species Hydropsyche tenuis. Next base: position 18,276 of record VTON01000205.1, on the reverse strand, counting down.
TTGTCGGTTAAGCTAGTTGTCCGTGCTTTACCCTTGACTTTATCCGTGACCGGCCGAATAACACGACAAGTGCATCTTTCAACCGCTAGTTAACGCTTATACCGCGGACAATTTGGCCGATAGCTATCCGGCCGATATCGGCCAGTTATCGCATTATTCTTCGGTTAAGAGCTGTCATCATTCAAAGTGATATTTCGTGACCGTTGATTTCGACGCTATGGACGCCTTGTTTGAAGATTTAGATATACTAGAAGAAATGGAAGCTTTAGCTGAACTTCCAAATTACAGTGACGAATATAAAGTTCACCCACGAGTGGATCATTTCGACAATTTAAATGATCAAGAGTTCCTCTAACGGTTCCGGCTGAACAAATCATCGACATTAGCCCGATAGTGCGCTTTAATAATGTCCTCACTTCATTTTGCGTAAAGTTCACCGACCTTGTACGTTTGTTATCCATCACGAAAAAATCAACAAACGTCACACGTCAACAAGATCCGGCAATGAAACTTGTTTAGCCACGTGGTTTTCTGTCTCACTCTTACAAATTGATACTGTTATACACCTATCTCTTTCGATATGGAGAGAGATGGGCGATATGTGGTATTGGAAACCGACGGGTTAAGACCAATCGAAAGACGCATTTCACGAAAACAGGCTATTTGACTCCGGAATAAACTTATTCCGGGAATAACTTATACTTGTATGTATGCTAAATAAGATAATTTTATTAAAAATACCTGATTTAGTTGAATTTTTAAAGAGTAAAGTTTCATTTTTAAAAAGTGCTAATTTGAAATTAAAAAGTGCTAATTTGATATAAAAAATTACTAATTTGAAGTTAAAAACCTATAATACTTTGGACTGAAGTATGTTTACTTTAAAATATTCCAATTGATAAGACCTATCTCCCCTTTAAGGCTTTGCATCACTCTGCAGCACATTCTGTATATAGATTCGGTTTTGGTTTTCGGTTCAGCTCCGAGTGAGAAATTTTCTAATTGTTAGTAACCTTGCATTTTATTTTATTTCCACATCCTTCGCTTACATTTTAGTTGGATAAAAATAAAAAAGCCTTAACGTATTTCTAAAGTACTTCACTTACGAAACCCGGAAAAACACGATTCCAATTAGAGCTGAAGTTAGAAAGTTTTAATGGGTCAAGTTAGGTCAATTAGTGTTCCAATGTAAAATGCTTTATGAATCCGACTGTTCGTGTTGAATAGTCAAATAATTATAAAATGGATTTTGTATATCTAGAAATTTATTGAAAATATCAAAACAATATAAAAATTCTGTATAAAGTAGAATCGATTAGATTACAAAGGTAAAAAATGGACGGATTACACAATGAATATAAAATATGAGATTCAATAGTAAAATATCGGCATTATAAAAATGATACTTATACAAATTGTTCTAAAATACAATTTTTATTAAGGCACAATATTGATTAAAAGTTAAAATATATATAACTAAGTCGAACATTATAATTTTGTTCGCAAACAAAAAATAAAAACAATTATCAAACACACTTAATTAGTGAAAAAATCCAATGGAATTAGAAATGAAATGAAAAAAAAAATGCAAAGTCTCTACATTAGAGGAATGTATGCTACATGGAATAAATTGTTTTTAAAATCAATTATGAATAGAATTAAAAATATGAGGTAATTTTTCAATTTTCATGAAAAAAATTATTAATTGATCCATACTATTCGGTTATTAGTGAAATTTTATACTTCTAAAGTAATATTTGTACTAGAAAATAACTTTCGATATTATTTGCATCATTCGAGATATGATGTATAAGAAATACGAAATAACAAGAGATTCTTCAAATCAAATTATCAAATGATTAATAATAAAAAGCTTGAAAAACACTGTTCAATCAGTATAGAAAATTTAAAGATAAAATCGATTTGAAAACCCGAATGAACAATTTTATTCATTTTCAATGATCAACTTAAATATTTTAATAATAGCATTCATAATATTCCGATATAAAAAGAATCAAAGATTCAACTTCGTCTAGGAAAGTATTGATTCAGTATTCTTCAAACTTTTTTATACGAGTCTACAAGTAGAAAACATTAATTTAACAAGTATACAATTCAAAATCGAATACGACTGAACGGTGCTTTAACAAATAATCCGAAGAATCACGCGTACGAAACTTTTTGCTCGTACGCATGATCCTCCCAGTCGTACTGCGTGGTGAGCGCGTGATGACGGACTTTGCACAATTTGGGGCCGTGTTTGATGATGACAACGACGATCCCCAACACGAAGAGTGCCAATATGGCGACGGCCGGATACAACATCATAAACGCCATCTTTATGGATGCGGAATCGACGATGTGTATTAAATGTCGCTCTCGCGCTTATGCAATTCAAACTCTTGAGCAGCTTTCGGCGGAGGGCGTGGTACGATGGTGACCGTGATTCCCTTTTCGAGTTCGGTGTAGTCTAAGGCTGGTTGTTTGTGGGGAGTTGTCGTCCAGAGCGATACGAGCCAACGGTTTCCTGACGAAAATTAAAGATTAGAATAGATTTGGAGTTAGGGTTGTTAAACAGATGCAGTACAATCTCGATTATCTGAGATAATGTTGGGGAGGATAGGTACGGATGATCAAAGTCTCTTTATTTTTTTATTCCTGGCTTGTTTTGAACAAGGTTGGGAGGGGGAAAAAGGACCAGTGATTCAAATCGTATTTTATTTGGTTTTAAAATACATGCAAGCCTTTTTTTAAGTGGTATAAGTCCATTTTCAAAAATAAAACTAGATAAGGTATGTTTTAATTGGATATCATCTTTATCTATTCACTATATTTTTTATAATTAGTTATTATAGAAAATGGTGTAGCTCCATTTGTATTTTCTTTGATATTTTCGCTTAGTAATTGAAAATTAAACAAAAACACCTGAACTGACTAACATTTGCTAATATTTTCATACTTATGCAAACGCAAATATTTTAATATCTCATAATTTAAGTAAACAGGCTTTACAACACTTTCAAAAACAATAACTCATATGTCAATGTATGTAATGTACTCATCGTCAGATGCTAAGGAGAAATTTAATTTTGGTAAAAACCGTATAAACTTCCTGTAAAAATCGCTCTACTACTCGGAGGTCTGACTTTTTTGGGTCGTAAACATCCAAAAGAAAATGATAATGCACTATTACATCAAACCATTTGTTTTATATGTATTCATGTCAGTAGCTTGTTTTCATTTAAAAAATGCAATCATTTAACTAGATTTGAAACATTAATTGAATACATTTTAGGTACGGATGATTCGCAGCTAGATAATCGAGAGTGTGCTGTATTATAAAATATACCTGTATGTCTGTCTTGCCAATAGCTCGAGTATTTAGAGCAGCAACAGCAAATTATATTAAAGATAAATAACAATCCACCGATCACCGTGCATATAGCGATGATGATATAGAATGGTGAAAAGTCGGAGTATTCGTGTTTTTCAAAGTATGGATTTTTCAAATAGTCGTCCCTTCCTTCAAGTATTACAGACATGGCAAGCTACGTACATAGATTTTGAAACCTGAGGACAAAGTGGAAAGGTCATGTATTATATACAAATTAATATTAATATTAATCATCGTCATCATTGTCGACCAGTTTTGTGCCCACTGCAGGACAAGGTCTCCCCATCAAATATTGGGGGTCTAGGCTATATACCTTATCCGAGAGCCAACATCGTAACGAATTAATATGAATATAAATAAATTAATTAATAAAATTGAAAATATACAATGCATATATTCAATATAAAATCGCTGCAATAACCGGCAATGTCATACTAGCCTGACTAGCTTAGTCAAAACCGTTAAGTACAATAGATAGATCGAAAGTGAGTTCTCTGAGTAATTCAACTATCTTGAGCAATAGACTAGACACAATGTACTTGGTCATTGGCAAGATTAGTCGGGCTAGTGTGTTTCTGGCCTACAAGTTTCATGTAGCCCAAGTATGGCCGTACATGTTGCCGAAATTTTAAAAATAATTACAAATTATATTCAATTATGTCGAGATAAATCACACAACAATAAATTATTTGAACGCTTTCAATTAAGAAACATATTAAATGAAAAATAATAGCATATTTGTATTGCATACGTGTAAAAAGTTGGGTAATCCAGTTTTTCAGGTGCATAAATTATTTATTAACAAATAAAAGTTCCTTTTCCTTTAGATGGTATAAATTTGTACATATCAATAGTCTGATGTTAAAAGATGCTACTGTACAACATGTAAACCCGAAACTTGTTAGAATATGATTAAACATAACGTCAAAATACGAAACTCGTTAATAAATTTCACTTAAAACGCACAATTATAATAAAAGAACGTTTCTAAAAACAAATTCAGGCTACTAGAAAGACACAAACTATTAAAAACAACAGACTTTCAATGAACAAATCAACACGAATGACACATAAGACAACGCCCAAAAGGCAAATTTCCGAACACAAGTAAACAGAGGACAACGCCCACCCGGAGCGCGGCCCCCGTTCGGTTACCCGAAGGCGTGCGGTGGCAGTAGGCTCGCTGGGGGCTAACACACGGACGGGTGAAGGCTTTCGGGGTTCGATTCGGCCAACGGCGTCCGCGGAGAGGAGGAAAGTGCGGAATGCCTTTCCGACACTCGCCCGATGACACGCCCCGACGCTCTTACGCGTCACTCACCGCCACTGACCACACGCAAGCTCACGTGACCCAAGCGCAAATACTTTCAAATTTTACTGAAAAACGTTTATCGCGAAACAATCTCACGTTAGACGTTATAGTATACGTACTAACAATAAGGCTTGCAATTCCGGTTAACCGGCCAAAATGTGTTACCGGTAAATTGAAAAAATTACCGGAAACGATTTCTTTGTGAATTAAGGGTAAATATTGTACTGTGTTTCCCCGAATATAAGCCCTACCGTAAAGTCAAGTTGGCAACCCTGGGCCTGCTCAGAACACAAATATTTTGAACCACTGCTTGTGGGTATATTATGCGTTCGCGTCCACTGCCAAACGTCACTTTTGACGTTTATCGCGTATGTAGTTTTCCGTTCGCCGAATGGAGACAATTATTTACACGATTCGAGAAGAAGATACCACGATCGCTGAAGTAACTATGAAGTCCTTTTACTCTTCGGAAAAACAACACAATGGATTTTCGACAGTGGTGGTATTTGTCGAGAAACTAGCGAGTGTTTCGTAGTCAACATTCTGTTGGAACACATGAAGCCTGGCTTGGGGCTTCCGAACGTGGCTTTGGTAATCATCTTCGAAACGATGCAGTAAATCAACGAACGAATCAATGTCAATCCTGTAGCGATCGAACGAACATGGCAAGAGTTTTATACACTCGTATCAGGTGAGTAATGTGCAATATTTTTATTATTTTCTTATAACTCGCATTGGGTTCTAACAATGTATACTTACATATTTATAAATTTAATTGAATATACTCATATACTCATTTCAATTCACTCCTTTCCAGGTTTTCAACGCCATTGCAGATGGTGAGGATTTGCTATTTGCGATACATGTTATCCTAATCGTTATAGGCTATAAAATTCCTCCGCATGCCCTCCGCATTGCACACATCAAAAATGAAAATACAAAAAATGAAGCATTTTTATTTAATACCTAAATATTATTTCATTAAGACAGTTATAATAATCTCAAATGAAAAAAAAAATCGCTTTTTAAAGAGGAATAGGTATCCTAAGTTAGCATTGACTCTTGATTATGATTACTAAGACTTTTATATTACTAATATGAATAAGCTATCGCTAAAATGGTAAAAGTGGATTGACAATATGAGTGCATACTTTGATGAATAAAACTATTTCTAATGAATATTTATAAAACATAAACAAACATTGTTTTATTTTTTCCTGCAAGCATCATACTTGATGACTCAATGTATTATATAAAATAGAAGCGAATGGAAAAAGTATTATAATGATGTGATCAATATTTTTAATTTTTATTGATTTAATAAAGGTAATCGCAACTAGATTTACACTTGGTTATATGTATGGATCGGATGACTAGAATATTTTATTCTATCACTGCACCATAGTCCTCAACAAACGGAAAGGCAACATTGGTGTTGTGAACATTCTTCTGGATAAGTGAAAGGGTTGTTTGTTAAATAAAAACACACACACGTTCACTATACCGTTCCAAAGTAGTCATCCTTTTATCGATACATAAATGATAACAATTTACACCTGATAGGTAAATCTAAATAAAAACAATTTCCTTTGCAAGTGACAACTTTATGTGAGCGAGGACTTCTCTATGAATGGACTGTTTCTGTTGAAAATTTTGTTTGTTGCACACGTATAGTGAAAGTATAGTTTATAATTAGCACATTTGAAGTATTGTCTACATTTCGATAAACATACATTGGGTTTGAATGTGCATATGTTGCCACTTTCGGCAGCTAGACATTGGAAAAGAAGTGACGACTGAGCATTCATGTCTGCAATTAAAAATTCAAAGTACTTATAATTTGGTTTGAAATGTTGGATATTACCTAACTATACTTATACTTACATTGAATACATAAACATATGGTTCAGCTTTCAAGGTGTTATAGCAAGTGTTACAGACATGCGAAGGAATTTTATAGCCTATAACATTAGGATAAGGATTACGATTAGGATAACATGTATCGCAAATAGCAAATCCTCACCATCTGCAATGGCGTTGAAAACCTGGAAAGGAGTGAATTGAAATGAGTATATGAGTATATTCAATTAAATTTATAGATATATAAGTATGTAAGTATACATTGTTAGATCCCAATACGAGTTATAAGAAAATAATAAAAATATTGCACATTATTCACCTGATATGAGTGTATAAACTCTTGCCATGTTCGTTCGATCGCTACAGGATTGACATTGATTCGTTCATTGATTTACTGCATCGTTTCGAAGATGCTTACTAATGCCACGATAGGAAGCCAGGCTTCATGTGTTCCAACAGAATGTTGACTACGAAACACTCGTTAGTTTCTCGACAAATACCACCACTGTCGAAAATCCATTGTGTTGTGTTTCCGAAGAGTAAAAGGACTCCATACTTCAACGATTGTGGTATCTTCTTCTCGAATCGTGTAAATAATTGTCTCCAATCGGCGAACGTAAAACTACATACGCGATAAACGTCAAAAGTGACAGTTGGCAGGCGACGCGAACGCATAATATGCATACGTGCAGTGGTTCCAAACTTTTTTTTTCTGGGCAGGCCCAGGATTGCCAACTTTTTTAAAAGTCCCTTTGTGAACCTTTACCCACACTTTAACATTATTAACATTTTCTTTCACACATTTTGATATTAAATTTATTTTATGTTTTTCAATACATTTTATTTTACAATTTTTTGATATTTTATTTTTTATTATATATTTATGTATGCTATATTTTTTTTATGGTTTTTATATTATATTTTATTTTGTTTTTTTAAATTTTTTTTAAAAATGAAATAACACACCGAAAAAGGTTGTTTTAAAAACTTTTTTCTATTTTATATATAATATATATTTTTTTATTATATATTTAATTTTTATTATATATACATTTTTTTATATATTTTATTTTATGTTTTTTTATTTATATATATTTTTTATATTATATTTTATGTTTTTAATTATTATTGATATAGATGATGATTTATGATAAAACATAGTGCATATTTATTTTAAAATAATATTGTATTATTCGAAATTATTATAATAATAAAAAGTTTGAAAAACGATATATGCCTAGTGACGATGATGATATAGTTAATTGATCGCAGAATGGACAATGATAACGCATTTGCTAGCGTACAAAACATGGTCGGTTATAGAGCTGTCAAATGCGCGGGCTGTCAGAAGACGTGCGCGAGCGCCAAGAATACCAACCATGCCCTGCGTAAATGTGATACGACACCATTTTAAATATAAATTCATTATAAGAATTTTCGATGATACACAAAACGTTTATAATGAAGTATTGAGAATTTTAAAGATTACTTAAAACTTATACGTCGACATCGATCATTTGATCAATTTTATCGTGTAGTTCCTGAAAGTAATTGCACTAATAGCGTTTAAGGGAGGTGACACTGGCTGTCACTAGCTGTCACCTTTATTAAACTCGAAATTAAACGATTAAATTCCTCCAGCCTTGTGACAAGGATGATTTAATATAGTATAATTGCGTATTATTAGTCAGTTTACGAAGGTTTCAAATCGATCGGAGGTGTAGTATTTGAGATCGAGATCGATTTTTTATTTTAGGATCACAAACAAACAACGCTGTGCGTCAGAGCAAGCTAATAAAAAGGTTGAAAAAAAAAGGTTGAAAAAAAAAAGGTTGAAAAAAAAATGAATATACGCACGGTTCAGCTTTCAGGGTTTTAGGGTTCAGCATGAATTACAGACACGTTGAGGAAATTCGAAGCCCATAGATGGATAATCGATTAGATGTTTGTGAAGACCTGAAAAGGAGTGAATTCATATTTATTTTTAACGAAACAAGGATTACACAATTTTCACAGTATCTGATTCTTTATTTGAATGGTATATTCAATAAAATTAATAGATAAGTATATATTGTTATAACCCAATCAGTATTATGAAAGATGTGATGAAGTACGATCGCTACATAAACTCGGCCAGATATGAGTATAAACATCTTGTCCGTTCCTCGTTTGCCACATTCATTAGATTGTTACAGGATTCGTTCTAGGATTAACTCCATCGTTTTAAAGATGTCTGCTAACGCAAACAATCGAAAGCCAAGCTTTATGCTTTCCAGCGGAATGTCGATAACCAAACACTCGAAAGTTTCTCGAAAAATACGAACAACCATGAAAATCCATAGTCGTTGTCGTTTTTCCGATGAGAAAAATACTCCTTTCTCAGGCAATCATGGTGTCTTCTTGTTGAATCGCATGAGCAATTGTTCTCGTTCGACGTAATGTAAAGTTATGCGCGATAAATGTCATCTGATTGTCAGAATTAAAAATAAATGTGTTTTGCCGATATAACTAAGTAAGTATAAACGTTTCCGCGTAAAATCGACAAAAAGTATTTTTAAAAAATTCAACATCATATTGCTCCTTTTAGTTCGAATGTCGGGAGGCGTGGGAAAAAAATGTTGCAAAATCTTTTGTCACAGAATTAAAAATAAATGTGTTATTCCGATATGACTAAGTTAGTATAAACGTTTCCGCGTAAAAACGGAGAAAAGTATTTTTAAAAAATTGATCCTCATATTGCTCCTTTTGGTTCGAATGTCGAGGGGCGTTGGAAAAAAATGTTGAAAAATCTTTTGTCTCAGAATTAAAAATAAATGTGTTTTTCCGATATACCTAACGTTAGGAGGAATACGATGATCAATTTTTCTAAAATACTTTTCGCTGATTTTACGCGGAAACGTTTATACTTACTTAGTTATATCGGAAAAATACATATATTTTTAATTCTGAGACAAAATATTTTTCAACAATTTTTTCCCACGCCTCTCGACATTCGAACCAAAAGGGTCAATATGATGATCAATTTTTCAAAAATACTTTTCGCCGATTTTACGCGGAAACATTTATAATATTTTAGTTATATCGGAAAAACTCATTTATTTTTAATTCTGAGACAAAAGATTTTTTAACAAATTTTTCCCATGCCTCTCGACATTTGAACCAAAAGGAGCAATATGATGATCAATTTTTCTAAAATACTTTTCACCGATTTCTGTGAAAAATTTCTGTGCAACATGTGCATTTTTTTCGTTTCAATTTCGTGCTTCAAAGGGTTAAGCGTTTTCCACTTATTAGAATTTTGAGGTGAATATTGTGGTAAATAATAAATCTTATTTCCATTTTTTTTTTTTTATATTGAATTCAAATTTTTCTTTATAAATAAAATTAAATGTATGTCTGGATGTCCGGATGAATGTCTCCTATGCACGCCTTTTCCGCTTATCCGATCACGGTAAAATTTTGTAAATATGTTGGTTACGCACCCAGGAAGGTTTCTGCATAGGGTGACCATATTTTCCAGGACCCGAAACGGGACGCTCAGAAAAAAAAATGCCCCCACCAATACAAAAAAAATTTTTACACGTTCAAAAAATATCCCTCGATTAATATCGTTGAGAAAATACACTACCGATAAAATATTTATATTTGCGCACCGGGACAAATCAAACAATTTTACGGAAACGACGGGACAAACGCAAGACACAACGAAAACGGGACTAAACCCGGGCACCCCGGGTACTACTGCTAGTATTTAATATATTTTGAAATTAAAGATCATTTTGATTTATTTTTTATTTTTATTGGAAACTAGCGTATTCGGACTGGCTGCGCCAGTCCTCACGCTAGGACCTCGGCCCCCCTGGCTACACTCCACACCCACTAATATTGAGTTGTAGAAATTAATATCGATTTAAAATTTGAAAAAAATGATTTATCGAAAAAAACATATTTTGAAAACATTTATTATTTTATTATCATTTATTGAAACGAAATCTAAAAAATATCGATATTTGACATCGTATTGCGAAAATATAGAAAAAAAAAATTATAAAAATTTATAAAAAAGTTTGAGAACCGCACGCTTAAATATAGAAATGAAAAAAAATCATTATAACTTTATAAAAAGTTTAAGGGTTGCACGATTTTATATTATACCTCAACGCTAGTGGGTAAGCCCTTCGAGCGCACCAGCTCGCCCTGGCTACACACCCAAATCCACTAATATTGAATGATAGAAATGAATATTTATTTAAAATTTAAAAAAAATGATTTATCGTAAAAAACGTATTTTGAAAATATTTATAATTTTAATATCATTTATTGAATCAAAATCTAAGAAAAAATCGATATTTGACTTCGTATTGCGAAAATATAGAAATAAAAAAAAAAACATTAAAACTTTATAAAAAAGTTTGAGAACCGCACGTTTAAATATAGTAATAGAAAAAAAATCATTAAAACTTTATAAAAAAAAGTTTGAAAAAAAATAGAAAAAAAAATTAATAAAAAAAATCAACTACACAGTTTGACATTCGTATGATTTAGTAAATCGATTAATTAATGTAAAAAAATTATTGATAAGGATTCGATGACTTATTAATATGTACAATAGATACGGTTTTGGCATATTGAAACACCTAAAGGTACCAATGTGCCAAATGACAGCTATCGTTCGGAATTCAAGATGGCGGCGTCCAAAAAATCGTAAATTTCGAGTTTTTACGCATTCAATTTCATATATTTCAATAAATACCGCACTCCCGTCCGAAATTTGAAATAGATCGTCACACAGGGATCCATAGCAAGATAAACCGCCCTAAAATAACCCCCCACTGTGAAAAAAAACCTGAAAAAAAAAAAATCAAAGGGGCGCCTAAAATTTTCAATTAATTAATTTTTTGCGTAATTTAATTCGGCCTTTTTCGAGATTCTAAAGTACGCCAGTCACTAAAGGATTATTTTTTAAGGTATTTGAGAAGGTTTCAACGTTCTAGGTGGTTTCGTCACAGTTTGTATAAAGGACAAACTTTAATTAAAAAAAAAGCGTCTCAGACGGACAGACGGACAGAGGGACTTTCAGTTTTATAATAGTACTAGCGTATTCGGACTGGCTGCGCCAGTCCTCACGCTAGGACCTTGGCGCCCCTGGCTACACTCCACACCCACTAATATTGAGTTGTAGAAATTAATATCGATTTAAAATTTGAAAAAAATGATTTATCGAAAAAAACGTATTTTGAAAACATTTATCATTTTATTATCATTTATTGAAACGAAATCTAAAAAAAAAATAATAAAAATTTATAAAAAAGTTTGAGAACCGCACGCTTAAATATAGAAATAAAAAAAAAATCATTATAACTTTATAAAAAGTGTGAGGATTGCACGATTTTATATTATACCTCAACGCTAGTGGGTAAGCCCTTCGGGCGTACCGGCTCGCCCTGGCTACACACCCAAATCCACTAAACTTCATAAAAAAAGTTTGAGGATCGCAGGCTTTTTGTTAAAACGAAAAAAAATTATTTATCGAAAAAAACGTATTTTGAAAATATTTATAATTTTAATATCATTTATTGAATCAAAATCTAAGAAAAAATCGATATTTGACTTCGTATTGCGAAAATATAGAAATAAAAAAAAATAATAATTAAAACTTTATAAAAAAGTTTGAGAACCGCACGCTTAAATATAGAAATAGAAAAAAAATCATTAAAACTTTATAAAAAAAAGTTTGAAAAAAATTGAAAAAAAATAAATAAAAAAAATCAACTGCACAGTTTGACATTCGTATGATTCGGTAAATCGACAAAATGGACGCGATAAATTAATGTGAAAAAATTATTGGTTAGGATTCTATGACTTATTTATATGTCGATAGATACGTTTTTCGCTCAACATATTTTTCCATACTAATTTATATTTGAACAAAATTAAATGGCGTCGGGCCTTATTTGGCAGATTTGGCCGAAAGACCGTTTTTGGCGTACAAAACGAATTTTTCGCGTATTTCATTTCATTGGATCTCAAATATTTCGATGAATATCGCATTCCCGTCCGAAATACGAAATAGATCGTCGCTTAGGGATCCATAGCAAGATATTCCGCCATTGAAATAACCCCCAATAGTGAAAAAATATCGGAAAAAATCAAAAGGGGCGCCTACTAATTTCCGAAAAATTTTCAATTAATTCATTTTTTGCGTAATTTAATTCGGCCTTTTTCGAGATTCTAAAGTACGCCAGTCACTAAAGGATTATTTTTTAAGGTATTTGAGAAGGTTTAAACGTTCTAGGTTGTTTCGTCACAGTTTGTATAAAGGACAAACTTTAATTAAAAAAAAAGCGTCTCAGACGGACAGACAGGGGGACTTTCAGTTTTATAATAGTATAGATAGATAGATAGATAGATAGATAGATAGATAGATAGATAGATAGATAGATTATAATTTTAGTTTTATTTTATATGTTTGAAGTTGAGGATCGTTTGATTTTTGAATTTGAAAGAGAAACCATTAGATTGTGGTAATCGGCATTGCATTTCATTCGCGGTTGAAATTAAATTTATAAAATACTAGCGTATTCGGACTGGCTGCGCCAGTCCTCACGCTAGGACCTTGGCCCCCCTGGCTACACTCCACACCCACTAATATTGAGTTGTAGAAATTAATATCGATTTAAAATTTGAAAAAAATGATTTATCGAAAAAAACGTATTTTGAAAACATTCATTATTTTATTATCATTTATTGAAACGAAATCTAAAAAAAAAATTATAAAAATTTATAAAAAAGTTTGAGAACCGCACGCTTAAATATAGAAATGAAAAAAAATCATTATAACTTTATAAAAAGTTTGAGGATTGCACGATTTTATATGATACCTTAACGCTAGTGGGTAAGCCCTTCGGGCGAACCGGCTCGCCCTGGCTACACACCCAAATCCGCTAATTAAATATCTATTGTAGAAATAAATATCTATTTAAAATTTAAAAAAATTATTTATCGAAAAAAATATAGAAATGAAAAAAAATCATTATAACTTTATAAAAAGTTTGAGGATTGCACAATTTTATATTATACCTCAACGCTAGTGGGTAAGCCCTTCGGGCGTACCGGCTCGCCCTGGCTACACACCCAAATCCACTGATTAAATATCTATTGTAGAAATAAATATCTATTTAAAATTTAAAAAAATTATTTATCGAAAAAAAAAAAACTTATCTTGAAAATATTTATTATTTTAATATCATTTATTAAATCGAAATCTGAAAAGAAATCGATATTTGACTTCGTATTGCGAAAATATAGAAATAAAAAAAAATCATTAAAACTTTATAAAAAAGTTTGAGAACCGCACGCTTAATTATAGAAATAAAAAAAAAATCATTCAAACTTCATAAAAAAAGTTTAAAAAAAATTGAAAAAAAATTAATAAAAAAAATCAACCCACAGTTTGACATTGACATGACGCTTAAATATGGTAATAAAAAAAATCATTAAAACTTTATAAAAAAAAGTTTGAAAAAAATAAATAAAAAAAATCAACTACACAGTTTGACATTCGTATGATTCGGTAAATCGATAAATTTATGTAAAAAAACTATTGATAAGGATTCGATGACTTATTAATATGTACAATAGATACGGTTTTGGCATATTGAAACACTTGAATGTCTTCCTTGAAATGAAATGACAGCGACTCAATGGAAAAATCAAGATGGCGTCGTCTAAAAAATCGTAAATTTCGAGTTTTTACGCATTCAATTTCATATATTTCAATAAATACCGCACTCCCGTCCGAAATTTGAAATAGATCGTCACACAGGGATCCATAGCAAGATAAACCGCCCCTAAAATAACCCCCCACTGTGAAAAAAAAAACCTGAAAAAAAATCAAAGGGGCGCCTAAAAATTTTCAATTAATTAATTTTTTTTGCGTAATTTAATTCGGCCTTTTCGAGATTCTAAAGTACGCCAGTCACTAAAGGATTATTTTTTAAGGTATTTGAGAAAGTTTCAACGTTCTAGGTGGTTTCGTCACAGTTTCTATAAAGGACAAACTTTAATTAAAAAAAAAGCGTCTCAGACAGACGGACTTTCAGTTTTATAATAGTACTAGCGTATTCGGACTGGCTGCGCCAGTCCTCACGCTAGGACCTTGGCGCCCCCTGGCTACACTCCACACCCACTAATATTGAGTTGTAGAAATTAATATCGATTTAAAATTTGAAAAAAAAATGATTTATCGAAAAAAAACGTATTTTGAAAACATTTATTATTTTATTATCATTTATTGAAACGAAATCTAAAAAAAATTATAAAAATTTATAAAAAAGTTTGAGAACCGCACGCTTAAATATAGAAATGAAAAAAAATCATTATAACTTTATAAAAAGTTTGAGGATTGCACGATTTTATATTAAACCTCAACGCTAGTGGATAAGCCCTTCGGGCGTACCGGCTCGCCCTGGCTACACACCCAAATCCACTAAACTTCATAAAAAAAGTTTGAGGATCGCAGGCTTTTTGTTAAAACGAAAAAAAATTATTTATCGAAAAAAACGTATCTTGAAAATATTTATTATTTTAATATCATTTATTTAATCAAAATCTAAAAAGAAATCGATATTAGACTTCGTATTGCGAAAATATTGAAATAAAAAAAATAATAATTAAAACCTTATTAAAAAGTTTGAGAACCGCACGCTTAAATATAGTAATAGAAAAAAAATCATTAAAACTTTATAAAAAAAAGTTTGAAAAAAATTGAAAAAAATAAATAAAAAAAATCAACTACACAGTTTGACATTCGTATGATTCGGTAAATCGATAAATTAATGTAAAAAAACTATTGATAAGGATTCGATGACTTATTAATATGTACAATAGATACGGTTTTGGCATATTGAAACACCTGAATGTCTTCTTGAGAAAGGCTTCGAAATGACAGCGACTCAATGGAAAAATCAAGATGGCGGCGTCCAAAAAATCGTAAATTTCGAGTTTTTACGCATTCAATTTCATATATTTCAATAAATACCGCACTCCCGTCCGAAATTTGAAATAGATCGTCACACAGGGATCCATAGCAAGATAAACCGCCCCTAAAATAACCCCCCACTGTGAAAAAAACCCTGAAAAAATCAAAAGGGGCGCCTAAAAATTTTCAATTAATTAATTTTTTGCGTAATTTAATTCGGCCTTTTTCGAGATTCTAAAGTACGCCAGTCACTAAAGGATTATTTTTTAAGGTATTTGAGAAAGTTTCAACGTTCTAGGTGGTTTCGTCACAGTTTGTATAAAGGACAAACTTTAATTAAAAAAAAAGCGTCTCAGACAGACAGACAGACAAACTTTCAGTTTTATAATAGTATAGATAGATAGATAGATTTTAATTCTTATACATAATTTCAACGAACACAAGATGTACTGTAATATATTTATTACGAATTGATATAATAAATAAACGCATAAACAGAATTAAACGGTGCCCAGTATCGTCATAATTATCATAGAGAATACTTTACGGAGGACTTGATGGATACCTTCACAGAGGAAACTAGGGACTTGATAATGGACATGGGAGAAAAATTGAACCAGTGTCGGACGGTAAGGTTGGATATTGGCGACGAAGAGGCAGATCGAGATGAAACGAAAGACCATCAAGCATACAAGTTTTTTATTCTCCACACTTGGTCAACATGAATATATGTAGTGTAATCATCGATTAAAAATCGAAATAACAATAGACGTGAAAATAACAAAGTGACAATTGTAACAAAGAACGTGTTAAACAATAAATTTTGTGTATTATAATGACTTGAATTAATCTATAATATATAATCAAAACAATCTAAATAAATAAACTCCTTAGACTATTTGAGATAATACACAAATATTTAATACAAAACGATCACCTTAAATCTATTCGAAATTAACAATATCAATCAGTCAAAGTCCAAAACGTTCTAAAACAAACGTTTTTGACAAAATCACAGTTAAATTATACGAGTATGTATAACATACGGACACGTTTGAACCAAACTCTAGATTAAATTAAACAACGAGAAACGTTCTTAATAAAATTACAGGTTGTTACACATGTAATTTCGGATTTTTGTTCATTCCAAGTTTGGACGCGACTGGGAGAAGTTCTGTTCAACTTAAGCCGGATTTTTTTTTCTTGTGTTGAAAAAGGTACCTTCCACTTACATTTCTCAAAAAATCTGTCTGTTTTTATAATTATTTCTTTTTTTTTTCGTCCTTAAACCAGATGATGTCAAACCGTGATTTTCGAGCGATTTTTTTGTTTGAGTTTAAATTCGGCGATAATGTGGCTACAGCTACAAAAACAATTAACACGGCGTTCGGAAAGGGATCTGTCAACGAAAGAACTGTACAGATTTGGTTCAAAAAATTTCGTTCCGGTAAATTTGATCTCGAAAACGAGCCTCGAGGAAGACCGAAGACGATTGTTGATGATGATGAATTGAGGTCAAGAGTGGAATACGATTCACGCACAAATGTTCGAAAACTTTCATCTGGCATGGGAATTAGCACCGCGTTTGTTTCACGACATCTGAAGTCAATAGGAAAGGTGAAAAAACTTGATAAATGGGTTCCGCACGAATTGACGGAGAGCCAGAAGAGAGAACGCAAAACCATATGTTCCAAATTGCTGGATATAAACAAACGAGCGCCTTTTTTGCATCGAATTGTAACCTGCGATGAAAAGTGGATCACTTACGATAATCGCAAAAGAACAGGACAGTGGGTGGATAAAAATGAAGCTCCAAAACACACCCCAAAGCCAAACATCCATAAAAAGAAAACCATGGTCACTGTTTGGTGGACAGCCAAAGGTGTTGTACATTATTCTTTTTTGAATCCAGGCGAAACGATTACAGCTGATTCGTACTGTCGAGAAATCGATATTATGCACGAGAATTTGAGAAAAAAACAACCGACTTTGTTCAACCGTTATGGCCCGATACTGTTGCACGATAACGCTCGTACACAAAGCAAAAAAGACCCTCGACAAATTAACGTCTTTAAATATCGATACTTTGAGTCATCCACCTTATTCCCCAGATCTTTCGCCTACAGATTATCATCTTTTCTGTCATTATGAATTATTTTTACGAGAAAAAAATTACCGTAGTCGAGATGATGTAATTTCAGGTTTCGAAGAATTCATTAATTCTAAAAATGAATATTTTTATAAGAAGGGCATTCACGATTTACAAAATCGTTGGCAAAAAAATTTGAATGTAATGGAAATTATTTTGATTAAATAAATTTCGTATTAATAGAAAAAATCGCATTTTCATTTTCATTTAAAAATCCGAAATTTCATATGTAACAACCTTATAACAATAGACGTGAAAATAGATAACAAAGTGACAATTGTAACAAAGAACGTGTTAAACAATAAATTTTGTGTATAATAATGATTTGAATTGATCTATATAATCAAAACAATCTAATTGTAAATAAATAAACTCCTTAGACTATTTGAGATAATACACAAATATTTAATACAAAACGATCATCTTAAATCTATTCGAAATTAACAATATCAATCAGTCAAAGTCCAAAACGTTCTAAAACAAACGTTTTTGACAAAATCACAGTTAAATTATACGAGTATGTATAACATACGGACACGTTTGAACCAAACTCTAGATTAACTTAAACAACGAGAAACGTT
>VTON01000204.1:0-88462 GCA_009617725.1 Hydropsyche tenuis | reverse complement strand
GTCTTAGTTTTAAGAATTACGAAAAAGTGATGACGTTTTTGGTTAATAATTATGTATACATGTATATTTTTTTTTTTATATTTCAAATGCTCGGCGTTGTGCTTATGATGTATCACATTGTTACTGTATTTTCTTTTCTTTTTGTTCATAAAAGATTATTGATTGATATTAAAAAGGGTCATATTTATTTACGTATTTTATTTTATTTATTTATTTTTATTTCACAGGAAAACATACGAGTACAGTGCTAATAAAAGTAAAAAAAAAACTACGAAAACAACTAAACACCAATAACATGTTTTCACAGATAAATATCTAAACCTAGCTGAAAAAAAAATATAAACATAAACAAACTTAGCTGTAATAATAATAATAATAATAATAATAACAATAATAAAAAGAAATGACAACAAAGATAAAGATAAAAATAATGGCAATAAAAACAATGCAAATGCGATAAAATTAGAGTGCCTATAGTGAGGAGTCGACGTCATTAATAAATACCGCTCTTGCCCTCGTTCAATTCTATACCGAAAGCGGGGTACGTCGTTCTCAATATCCAACCCCGGGTCCAAAATTGATAAAAGTTGAACTTGAAAGTTGAAAGTTTAAACTATTATGCGTTCGTTCGCTCAGTAACATCCTTTCAAGGAGAGTCACAAAATTAACCAAATGGTTCTACCACTTTTAATTACTGATCGTTTATGGATATCTACTGAGTGTTTATGGATGTCTACTGACCATTTCATAAAATGTTACTGACAAATAATTAATTATTTACTGACCATTCATTATTTTTTTACTGGCCGTTTATTATTTTTTACTGATAATTTTATCTATTTGTTACTGACCATTTCTTTAATATTTACTGACCAAAAATCAAATTAAATACTGACCAAATAATTAGTTGCCAAATTTTCAGGTTCATCCCTCTCATTAATTAATTTTATCTAAAAAAATTGTTATGTTTTGATTTGTTTCACATCCAAATGTCTACTTGCATTCCATTTTCATTAAAAAAAATAAAGTTAAAATAGAAATTATACACCGTTTTTCTTTATCATCCATTTTTCATTCATTTTTCATTCATTTCATTCATTTTCTTTGTCATCCATACAAAAAAGGCAACTAATTATTTGGTCAGTATTTAATTTGATTATAACTTTTATTTGGTTATAATTTTTTTGTAGGGAATTATTTAAGCTATAAATTTACCTTACATTATTTTTCTATAAAAGTGATATTCACGAAATATCGTTTTTGGTGACCTTCGACCCCACGTAAAATTTTGTACTGACCTCAAATCGATACCAACTTTTGATAATCTGTTTATAACCTTGATATCAAACTTTGTACCAAAATTCAGCTTTGCTGTAATCCTCAAACAGCAAATATCTTTATTTCATGGACTAACTCGGCCATTGTTTGGTGCGACTTTCGGTTTCGTTTGTGTATCCTAGTTTTTTAAATTGGTTAGATATTTATATGTTTGATATATCAATCGATAGGGCTTTAAACAGAGATGTTTTTAATAAGGTTTTAAATCTTTGAGCTTTGTTTTTTTTTAAACAAGAAATTTCAAAAAACACTAGTTTCTCCTTACTTCAATAAGTTTTTTATAACTAATCATGTACTTTTAATTGTTTTGAGTTGATTTAGATATTTTTATTCATATTTATGGATAGAATACATAATAAAAAAACGAAAAAATAAGATTTTTCTACCATGTTACTTTTCATTTGAAAATTATTAGTGGGCAAGTGCTAGATTATTTGGTTTTTCTCAAAAATTGAAAAAATTACAATAACTCGAAAACTATAATACTTTGGTTTAGGGTATGTTTGATTTCAAATATTCCAAATTATATTATCCATCTCCCCTTTAAAACTTTGCACAGGTACACCCTGTATATATGTATATATATATATATATATGTATATATATATATATATATATATATATATATATATATATATATATATATATATATATATATATATATAAATATATATATATATAAATATATAATTACCCTAGCTAATCTTAAATCTACCCTAGCTACGACGACGCCTCTGGTGGCTAATTGTCGAAACCGACCCAACTGTCAAACGAACTGTCAAACATTCGGGTTCATATACATATACATATGTGATAATGGCTTAATTTATCTAATTTTGTTTGTTCCAAGAGATTATTATATTATAATATAGTTAATTTCCCTCACCGAAATACGACTTGGGCTAGCGCGGTGAGGTATAGCCTAGACTGCCGCATTTGTCTGGTAAGGCCTTGTCCTGCAGTGGATAACTTATAGGCTGCTAATGATGATGATGATGATAGTTAATTATTTATCATTATGTTTCAACAGTAATTATTGAAATTGAAAAAACTTTTGGTGTCTCACTTGATTTAATAACGATTTATTGATTCCAATGATATAATGATCAATTCACTAGCTAATCTTAAATCTACCCTAGCTACGATAAAAATATTTTTATATTAATATTTTATTTGAATAATCAATACAACTAGATTATCGTTGAATATTTACTAATATCTAGCAAATGAAACACAGTATCATTGTAAAAGTTCAAATTTATTAAAGTTTATTGTTGAACATTTACAGGACATGTACGTATATTGTGTCCACTGAGACCACATTTGCTACATTTTCTACCGCTTTGAGCCTGCTCTACATGTTCAAAACCAGAAGGATCTCTTTGAGTTGAAGAATTATTGACTCTTTGTTGATTCAACGCTCCTATTGGTCGCCCTTTTGGTGTAGAGCGATCCTCGGATTATTTAAAATCGGAACAATTTGTGCCGTTTTCACAATATTTTCATGAACTTCCGCTTGCTGGTGTGCTGGAAGTACAGGAAAAATGTTTCTTATGTCTTCCAGCAAGCATCCCAAGTTTTCAAAATTGTTTTGAGCTTGATGACTCGGGGCTTCTATATTTTTCACTATATGCCACTGATCGTGAAAATCTGATAGTGCCAATTTGCGTATATTGAACATTTCTCGGATTTTGTGGGAGCAAGGTAATCCCATGGAGGCTGTAAATGCCTCCGTACAATTTGGAATTGTATGTAGTCTTGCCTTTTCAAACTGCATTTTAACTAATTTTAGTTTGTGTTTTGACACTCTTTGTATAACATCCGCAAAAAATTGATCCCTAAAAAGGGAACATGTTTTTATCCGCTCTGCGCTTCTTTGTATTTCTATTCAGGATATTCCCTGTTCGAAAGCTCGATGAAAACAACTGAATGCTTCGAGATAATCGTGTGTTGAAACATTCAGATGTTTTTTCAACACTGAATGCTGGCCTTCTACACGGGATGATGATCTGTTTCCAAAGTGCAATATGTTTTTCGTCCATGCAAAAACAAACTTTTCTTTGTATGGAAGCCAGGTACTGTTGAAATAGTTGATAAGTTGTGTGTTACTTTGGTATTTCGACTCAAATTCTGTCCAGTATCGGTTGAAATTGAGTTCTGTTTTCGCTTCAGATAAATTATTCCAGTCTTTGAGTAATTGATCATACTCTTCGTTTCTAGGAAAATACTTTTTACAATTTTGTGTAATATTCTTGTTAATGTGCCACACACAAAGTAGATGAGAAGCCGTTGGAAACTCCATTTCAATTGCTCGGATTAGAGCCGCTTCTCGATCTGTCACTATTGTTAAAGGATCTGCGATGAGAATTTTTTTTAATGCTTTCAATGCCCACACATAACTCGTTTCTTTTTCGTCTTCCAAGAAGGCTACAGCAATGCTAAATGTTGTGTTGAAAGCAGACATTCCTACACAATGCAACATTGGAGTCTTGAAGCGATTTGTCTTGTAAGTACAATCCAATAAAATTACGTAGGGATATTTGTGTGCTTGAGAGATGCAGTTTTTGTTGGCAAAGAACAGGCTCACACGAAGCGAAGCAGCGAAGAAGCGAGCTCACACGAAGGAAGCTCACAGGAAGCAAGCTCACAGGAAGCAAGCTCACACGAAGCAAGCTCACATGCTTTCGAAAATTTTCAAATTTTCAAATTAAAGTGAAAAACGTTTAACACGAAACTGAAAGCACCAAAATGCGTTTTTGTGTTAAAAGAATTTAACGTTACACGTAATAGTATACGTCCATTATATTTTGTCAGTACCAAAGTGACATTTCTTGTTAAATGATACGAAAATTTTCGAAAGCATGTGAGCTTGCTTCGTGTGAGCTTGCTTCATGTGAGCTTGCTTCCTGTGAGCTTGCCTCGTTTGAGCTTCCTTCGTGTGAGCTCGCTTCGTGTGAGCTTGCTTCCTGTGAGTTTACTTCGTGTGCGTTTGCTTCGTGTGAGTTAGCTTCTGGGAACCAAATAAATCACGATTTATTTTATGAATTATTTTATAATTACCTATATGCAGTATAATAATATTGGTAATAAATTTAATTTCATCATCATCATTGTCGACCGGTTTAGTGCCCACTGCAGGACAAGGTCTCCCCATCAAATATTGGGGGTCTAGGCTATATACCTTATCCGAGAGCCAACCTCGTAGCGATAAGGGACATGTACCATAAGATCCAATCCGCCCATGCCAACGGAAGAGGTTCTCAGACCCACGGTACGCAAGCCTATGTGCTAGTCTTTGTGGTCGCTGACTCTCCACTAAGCAAATCGCAATGATCACCCGCGGGGCAGACGAGGTAAAGACTGAGCAGACTGCGTCCTCGCTGACCACTTTTGCGATCGCAATGACCACCAGTTTGTCAAACGAGGCAAGACCGTTGGTCCCACTTGGCTTCGACCTCCGTAAAACACACGTCATCGGTCTTCGCCATTACCAAAGAAAGATTTTAACTAGGTGGACATGCAGTGTATTCTAATTGTACGACAAAGTTTAGTCTTGCAAACACCCCACCAAATGCATTACTGCGTTCTGTTCGTAAAAGAGTTAGTTGATATTAGACGGTTAGTAGAGTTAGTAAATAGTTAGTAATAAGATAGAATAAGTTATAATTTAACTATTTCATTCTAAATATTTTACTTTGATCGTACGCTACTTGTTATTTAATCATTGAATGACAGTTATAATGTATGTTAGTTGAAATTAGATAGTTATTTAAATTATGTCGTAGTTAACTATGATTATGAACAGATTTACAAGTTAGTTAGTTAATTAGATAGCAAGCATGTTAGTTTGAGACTAGTATTATCCCTTATTTTGTAGTAAAATTAAGAAGAATTAATTATTTATAGTAGGGCGATGGATTCTAATAGGAATTTCTTGAGGTTCAAAAACGTTCTAATTAAATGATTCTGTTATACGATATATATTTTCCTATTGTGGAATTTGAATATGTACGAAGAGGTTATAAGTAAATAAGGATACTAGGACTTAGTAGAGAGGGAATCTAATAACCGGTAGTTTGATTGAGCGGCCAGACAATCATATCCTAAGTACTACTACGAGGTAATTACCATATAAAGTTCATAAGAGAACATGCGTTGTTGGATCGTGTCAACGATATTCAGTTAGGTGTCTAACGTGATACTGTGTCACCAACCCAGACATACATGGTTTATTAAATTAGTAAGAGTTGGTCAGGGTTTTGCTACAGTAGCATTGTTCATACATCAATAATATAGTACATTCTTTCAGAAATTATATCTTAGCACACATCTTGGGGATAGGGAGGAATTTCGTATTGTCTTCTTTACAATATATTCAGAAATTTTAACATACAATCATCATCTTCCAATTATTTCAAGAACCGCCACTTATCCATTTCTGGATAAATGGTCCCCTTTAAGGTTTTCCATTTTTCCCTGTCTTGAGCAACGTTTATCCAGTTTACTCCGCACATTCTCCGTATTTCGTCCATCCATCTGCCTTTTGGTCTCCCTCTTTTCTTGTACAACCTCTAGGATACCATTCTAGTAATTCTTTTCGTCCATCTGTGATCCATTCGTCTGGCCACGTGACCCGCCCAATTCCATCTAAGTTTCATAACTCTTTCGATAATATCTGTTACCTTTGTAATATTTCTAACCCACGAATTCCTTTTCCTGTCTTTCCTAGTTATACCAAGCATACAACGTTCCATGCTTCTCTGCGTGCATTTTAATTTCCTTATCATTCTCTCGTTCAAAGTCCATGTTTCACATCCATACGTCAAAACTGGTAGGATACATCGATCGAAAGCCTTCCTTTTAAGGCATATGGGGATTTTAGCTTTAAAACCGAATTCATTCTACCAAATTTACTCCATCCTGCCTTCATTCGTCTTAAAATTGCTTTTCATTCCCTCCACTCATACACAACAACTGCCCTAAGTATGGGTAAACATTTACTGCTTCTAAATAGTCATTCTCCAATTTTAAATCGTCTGGCGTGCAGAAGTCGTTGAACATATATTTTGTCTTTTAAGATTAATTGACAACCCTACTTTTTTTTTACTTTCAGAACTTAAATCGTTTAATTTTGTTTCTAAGTCGACTACGCTCGAGGTTATGACTACTATGTCATCCGCAAATCTCAAATGGCTTAAGTAACGGCCGTTGATGTTGATGCCTTGTTGTCCCAGTCTAGTTCCCTAAATACATTTTCTAAGACCGCATTGAAGAGTTTAGGTGAGATTGTATCTCCCCTGACGTACGCCTTTTCTATGGGGAATTGGTCCGATGTCTTGCCTATGTTGACCGATGCCGTTGCTTTCTTTATAGATAGCGGCTAACAAGCTTACGTAGTGTGGGTGTACACCTTGCTTGGTTAAAGCGTTCCATACTGCGGAATGACAGACCGAATCAAATGCTTTCTCGTAATCTACAAACCCGAAGCACAACGGAAGACGGTATTCGTTCGCGCGTTCGATTAGTTCATTTATGACTTGAAGGTGATCCATTGTGCTGAAACTAGCGCGAAAACCAGCTTGTTCTGGTGGTTGGTTAAAGTTAAGTTCGTTATTAATTCTTTCCGAAATTAT
This sequence comes from Hydropsyche tenuis, assembly GCA_009617725.1. Classification (NCBI taxonomy): domain Eukaryota; kingdom Metazoa; phylum Arthropoda; class Insecta; order Trichoptera; family Hydropsychidae; genus Hydropsyche; species Hydropsyche tenuis. The sequence continues at coordinate 81,491 of VTON01000204.1, read as the reverse complement.
TTTAGTAAATATTTTATAGACTACTGAAAGTAGGCTTATAGGGCGATAGTTTTTTATGTCTTCTTTATCGCCCTTTTGTGGATTAATATAATCGATGCATTGTTCCACACATCTGGTACGCTTTGTTCGCGGATGCACTTTGTGAACAGTTTTGCTAAAATAGTGAAAAGAGGGCGGCCTCCACATTTTAATATGTCAATGGAGATACGGTCGTTACCCGGGTTTTACCGCTTTTAGATAGATAGATCGCGTTTTCTACTTCGCTAATTAAAATTTCGGGGATTTCAGATGCTAGCTCTGGATTTATTTGGAAGGAATTTTCCTCGGGTTGATCATTTTTATATAGATTCGCGTAAAAGTTTTCGATCGATTTTAATATTTTGTCCCTTTCCCTAATTACTGTGCCATTATTGGATTTAATGGCCAGCATTTTGCTATTACCTAACGATAGATTTTGTTTACATTTTTTTAGAGATAAGTTATTTTCTATGGTTTCATTAACCGTCTTCTCATTAAAGTCCCTCACGTCGCGAGTTGCTTTCTTCTTAACTACTTTGCTAAGTGAATCGAATTTTGACTTATTAATTAATCGGTCAAGTTTTTTCTTCTCTTTAAAGAGTTTCAGTGTCTCTTCTGAGAATTTGTTTTTCCTTTTAATCTCAATTGTGCCGCCTACGTTTACTCCTGTCTCTTGAAGGATGGTCAAAATATTGCTGTTAAGGTCGTCCAGCCCTAAATCCGCGTCTAGATTATTGAATTTATTCGATAGTTGTAGATGAAACTCGGCTTTATTGGTGTTTAGATTCGCAAAATTCAGATTATTACTTTCAAAATTGGTTTTGTTACTCATTAATTTTGCCCTCTCTAATTCCGGTTGGATAGAAATTATGGCGCGGACCAAGCGATGGTCGCTCCCCATGTCTACTTTATTAATGACCGCAACGTCTGTAACTATATTTCTGATGTTAGTGAGAATAAAGTCTATTTCATTCCTGTCGCCTTTTGGACTTTGCCATGTCCATTTGTCCTTGGGATTTTTACAGAAGAACGAATTCATGATGCTAAGATTATTGAATTCCGCGAATTCTACGAGGCGGTTACCGCGTTCGTTTCTTTGTCCGAAACCAAAGTTCCCCATTGACGATTCCTGATCGGTTTTCTTCCCCACTTTAGCGTTGAAGTCGCCCATTAATATTTTGTAATGATGCTGGTTATTTCTTAGTGCGTCTTGTAATAAAGAATAAAATTCTTCTGAGGTCTCGTCCGAATGGCCTGACGTGGGTGCGTAAATTTGGAAAATTTGACACGAGTACCTTGATGAAAGCTTAATTGTAATGTAGCAAATCCGGTCACTAATACTATTGATTTCTAGAATGGATTACCTATACTTTTATTTATTAGGAAGCCGACTCCCCCTATTCTTCCGGTATCGGAACCTCGCCAGTAGAGACAGTTCCCGCTTTTCAGCATTAATTGATTTTCGTCTTTACGTCGAACTTCCCCCTAAACCTACGATGTCCCAATTTACATTAGTTAATTCGTGCTCTAAAGAGAGCACACTGGCTTCCGAAGATAATGTTCTAACATTATATGTACAAATGTTCATTAGCTTCCGGCAATTAGTACCATTATTCGACGCCATTATGTTTACTTAAAATCGCGCACGCGGTTGGAAAGTCGGGCGCTCCGCCTTAGCGGGCGGGCGGGTCGCGGGGGTCCGCGGATCGGCCGGACGCGCGATCCGGGCACCTTAGCAGCGCTGTGCCGTCGTACGTGTGGCGGCAGTGAGAGGGCGTACTAACTCAATGTGGACGTATTTGTCGGGGGTTTTTTTTTTTTTTGAAAGATTGAGGGAGAGAGAAGGTCGATTTAAACGTGTTCTTCTCTCTTTCTATTTCGAGAAATTAATGTGCGTGAATTTTAGGCGCGAAAGGGCGTACTGATAATGAGACTCGGGCACGAACAAAATGGAACAATTAATGAGATTAATTTAAATTCAGTTGAGCACAGAAAGAAAATGAAAAAAAGATTGAATTGAATTGTTACCGTCTTTCGAAGGTCGTGTTGTTTCTGGCACTGTAAAATCGAATTTTCACCCGCGAAACGAGATATAAGCACTTCGATTAAGATCGTGTCAATTTAAATACGCGCACAAAACAAACCAGATATAATGGAATATGACACAAGTTATACGTGCGTAAATTAAAGATTGTTTTACGGGCGTTGGGGAAACCCGAATGGCGTTATAAAAAAAAAAAGTTTTAGTTAAGTGTTTCTATGGAATGAAAAGGTCTGCACAGATGTTAAAACACATGCGGATGGATAGAATCGTAGATTTAGAAACTAAACGAGTAAGTTAGATCGAGGCGTTATACTTTAAATTGATATCACGAATATTGAGAGAGGGAACGGAGGTTGTGGTTGACAAAATAATCGCGGGAAACGAGTAACGATCCACAATGCAAACGAAGTGTCACGTGTGCGTTCCTGAAGGCGACTCAATTTAATTTAATTTTGTATAATGTTGATTCACGTTTTGTACGAATTTAAATATGAATATAAAATACGCCAGTTGGACGGAAAAAACGCTGCCAAAACACTTGTCACAGTCGATCGCGTTGACAGTTGACAGTTGGCCATGGACTCTCGTTCTATCGCAAGCGTTTTGTTCACGGGTATTTTGATTTCATTTAATCGTTCGATTATTATGATTATCGTTGTTTATTTGGATTTCAGCTCTCAAAATTGTCATACAATAGACAGTTGTGCAATAGTACTACATAAGTATATTGCACCATGAGACGTGCGTAAGTTGTAATATTCGTTGTTCGCTTTATCTGCTTGCGCTTTCTCATTTCCCAATTCTCAACCCCGTCTCTAATCTCCACATTCGCTTTTTCTACGCACGCGATTTATTTCGATATTGTTTTTTGGCATTTTAACGTAGGTATTACTAATCGACTTTATTCGTACAGGACCCGTTCAGTATTCAGCGTCCTTGACGTACAAATCGCTATCGATAAGCATCAATGTTGTCATAGCGTCGAAATGACTGAGGAAAAGGTTAGATTGCATACTTGTCACGGACAGAGTGATGAGAGCAACATCCCCGCAGTTCAAATTCACGAAGAATTTACGCACTCGTGAAGACAAACAATGTGACGTATAAAAAATTGATTTGATTTCGTCCATAATAATAATATCAACAATAAAATACGATTGTACATTTCTAGCTTCGTGAGTGAAGATCAATCTTTATGACAACGTCCACGCGAAAGAGGTCTCCTCGTTCTATGTGATGTATAACGAGCTCCTCTACAGAGTATGCCGAGTTATTTTGTTAACACACTCTCGAAGAGCGTCCACGACCGGAGGTTCAATTATAATATAATGCTGTATTACTGTATTTTTTAAACTTTATTTCCTAGATTAGTTTCAAAATTGTTCAATGGAGTTTTTGTAGCGTTACACATTGATAAATTCAATACTTTGTCTAGTGTTTATCGTAAAGCGTCGAAATCGAACTTTTTCATTAAGGACACAAATTTCTCTCGATAATTTTTTTCAGAGATTAACTTTGACCGATAAGTTGTGAAAGTCGTTACAGAAATATTGTACTCGATTCTTAAGCGTATGCGAATCGTCATTTCTCTTGTCATCTTTCGATTCAAAGCGTTGTGTTTAATTTCTTTTGGTGTTTTTTTTTTATCTTTGACGACTACTCGAATGGTCAACTGGTCCACATACGATATACATATGTTCATTCGGACACAGATCAACGTTTTGTCGACGTTTCTTTCTCAGTTTATAATCGATTGTACCACATCGAGTGCTGTATTTTTTTGTTAACAATAAAACACTAATTTTTTTAATTTCAAAATTGATTTATCAAAATAAGATTAATTTACACCAAGAGCCAATGTAGAGGTGACGAATATCTGCCGTGTTTAAAAAACTCTGTATTTCTGAAGACCACAAAGTCATCAAATGCCTTTTCAATATCGCTCAGAGCAGTAAAAATGTACATGTACAAAATGAACAGTAAAAAAATGATAATCAGTCGCAGAATAAGCAGGGTGTCTCATGTTTTGAATTTTTATTCCGTTAATTTGAATCCGTTATTAAAGCGATATGAGGCCTTGCATTGTCATGAAACAATATTACTCGGACCTTTTCACTACTGTTGGATCTTTTTCGGTTAATTTTTTTACATTATTTCGATTTTTCTGCAGCGTGTTTCGACTACAATGTCCCCACCCACTGTGACTGCCACTGTAACTTTTTTCAGGTGTGTACTCGGTTTCGGAGTATGTTTAGGCATATCATTTTTATCATCGTTTACAATTGAAAAAAATGTACACATTTTTTTCACCTTCCGTATGTTACTCGGATGTCTTGAAATGGTTATAGGGCTAACTTTGAGGTCTGCTGCTAGTCTCCGAACGTTTTCTTGTGGATTATTTTAAACGATGTCTCTTAAATTTTTATCATTAACGAAAGTTTGCGAGGCTTTCCGAGGGGCTCATTTTCGAAGTTGAAATTCCATGAATAAAATTTTATAAACTGTCTGCAAACACTTTTTTGACTTGTGATATTTTCTTCGATAGCTGAATTGACGGTTTTTGTGGCCTCTGTTGTGTTGTGTTTACAATTAGACTTTAACTCGCACAGACCTTTGGTCGAAAGCATATCGTTTAGGGGAAAAAAGAAAAAAAAGAAAATATTTGACTAGTCAACCTACAAATTTAAAATAAATAAATAACATGATTCCCTTCTGATATTAAAAACAAAATAAAAATCGTTTACTATTTGTGTCTTGTTTCCAGGACGGTCTGCTTTTGAACAAGCAAATTTCTATTCTTCGATATGTTATAATCTAATATGTAAACACGCGTTTCTCATTATTGTTGTTGTTTTTTTCGTGTATTATCTATCTATACATTAGGCCGACCCTTTCGACTTTTTAATTTTTTTTCAAATGGCATAATTTCATTTTTTTTCGTTTTATGTTGAAGCACTCAGAAACAAAATTTCTTATAATTCGGACTGTGTTTACTGGTGCCAAGATGCATTGGAAAATGTCAAAACGAGCGTTATTTTAGGTAGGCGTGCCCGCTAGTTGTACCTTATTTTTCTAATTCATTTTTTTTAGCGGGCGTTATTTATTTTTTTATTTTATGTTAAAACACTTGGAAATTAAATTTCGCAATATTTGGACAGTGTTTACTTGTGCCGAGATGTCTTAAAAGATATCAAAACGTGCGCAGCGCTTGTCATTCGGGCGTTCTTTTAGGTATGGAGTGGAGCGGAGGTTCCTCCGCTCTCCTAAACCCCCAAATGACATTCATTTATCGACTAAAATATTCTATATTTCATGGTGAGAGCAAAATCATATTTTATGTTTAAAATAATAGAAATTAGTATAGAGTGGATAAGGTAAAATTTCAAATTTCGTGTAATTTTAGAAAAACGAAACCAGGATGTATTTAAATTATGATTGCATAATATTTAAATCATGAATTTAGCATTTTACATTTAAACAAAGTACAATTTTATTTATCTGTCTAATGTCTGAGATGAGAAAATAAAGACAATATTATACATGAAAAAATAACAAATTAAGGATAATAAAAAATGAAATTAAACATAATACAAAAGTAAAATCAGACAAAACAATACGAAAAATACATTTTATAATAAAATTAAGAAAAATTTATTATTCATAGCAAGACAATAGATTCTAATAGAAAATTGCATGAGGTTCAAAAACAATCTAATTAAATGATTCTGTTATACAATATATACTTTTCCATTATGGAATTTGGTTATGTCCTAAGGAATCATAAATAAATGAAAATACTACTACAGAGTAATTACCGTGTAAAAGTTCGCAAAAGAATATTCATTGGCATTATATCCGTACATTGATATTTCTCCGTCGCGGTTAATATTCTCATTGGAGTGCACGTAACTTGCGAATAAAAACATACGTTTGCAATTGTATTTCTTCGCTTGAATATATATTTATGACACGTAGCTCAAGTATGTACATATTTTGAATTATACGTTATTTCAAATAAATTGTTGTCGACCTGACCGTCGGCGGGCTGACGCTTGGCGACCTAACTCTTTTCGACTTGACCACGGGCGAGCTATCCTTGGCGAATTGACCATTGTCCACTTGACCGTTGTCGACCTGACATTTCGGAAATAATTTCAACTGGAATATTGTTTAAAATAATTATCTGTTACGCTATATGTAAATGGTCGAGTTTCTCGTTATACCGCTTATTTGAAACCATCTGCAATTGGCGGTGTCGAAAATTTGCTAGACGGACACGCGGCAATTTCAATGGTGATTTTCATTCTAATTCTTTATTGGCTCCGTTTTTATTTGCACGTTCATATAAAAAATGATTTAAAATTTTTACAAAAATGTATCGTTTTTCAGTAAATTTTCAGGGCCGGCTGCAGATTCTTTGACGTTCAGAGGAAAAACTGGTTTTTCACCTTCAGAAGTTATTACATCCGAGGAAAACTTTTTTGCGCTCAATTTGATTTTGGCAATTGTGAGTATGTTATAAGTCATTTCATAATATAATACAATTCATAAACATTAATGATTTGTCAATATTTTAAATAAAATAATTGTGCTAATTCCAACATTTTCATTTATAGTCTTTACTATTTTCATTTGTTAAAGCTAAACAGAATTAAATATGTTCCAGTTGAAAAAATGTCGAAAATTATTGAACCAGAAACTGAAAAAAGTCAACCTGAACCGAGTACTTTTGGAGGAAATGAAGATATCGGATCGTCGAAGTCTTCCCGAAAAAAAAAATACAGAAAAATTCGAACCCCAAACATTTTTTTCCTATAAAAAAGATTGCTTCAGCACTGGTAATATTTTAAGAAAAACTTATTATTGTTTTCATGTAGTTTCCTTTACGTTTCAGGAAAATTTCAATTGTAGCCATGGTAAAAACGATATTTCAATAAACTTGTTTTTCATTGTTATTTATTATTTCTTTAATCATTAAAAAATAAAACACATTTCAATGCAAATATCAAGTTTATTTAGAAGGCATTCAATTAATATTGACCTTTTATTTATTAATGGAAACTTTCAATAAATAAAGGGTCAAATATTTACTTTTTTCAAAAATACACTTGTAATTTGAAAGATATAAAATTTCGCCATATGAGTATTTTCATAAAGATATGTATAAACAAGTATTTCATATTTAGAAAAAAAAAAACACAAATTGCAATACTATAACAAAAAACTATAAAATGAAAAAAATCGCAAATCAATCTAAACATGATATTCACCTCCAAAAGATTTTTCATCAGAAAGATAATTAATCAAATAAAGTGCACTGTCAGCGCTAAGCCACAATACGCTGAAAAATATTCCTTCAAGAACGCCAATAAAAGAACCAGCAAAAACATCCAAAATATAATGTCTTTCGCTTATGATTCTCGATACGCATACAGTAGTCACCCACGCTAATATGGGAGGAATAAGAATTAAAGGAACTGGATCGACAAATAGAAAAATATACATTAAGAAAACAGATCGACTAGCATGGCCTGAAGGGAAAGAAAATTTATCTGGTCCTATTGTAGAATCACCGGCTGCTGCAGCAGGTCGTCGTCGTCTTACATATGCCTTTAAAAATGCTATTACAATAATGTCGATGATAAGAGCTAAAAAAAGAAACAGTATTGTATATCTGAAAACATTGAATTTTTATAGTAATACAGAAATCTACTCAAACAACTAATTTTACCTATCAACAAATTAGCCTGCAACTGGTACAAACTAGGAGCTCCAAGAAGCCAAATTGACCCTAAGCAGATCACTAACCACACTATCCCATTGCAAGAAATCTGTAATAAAACGGTGAAATTAAAATTTTAAATAAATGTTTTTTGAAATTACACATCAAATTATAAAATTATACATATATTATATAATATATAATATAATAGATACCTCTAACAGTTTGTGATGTATCTTTAGAGATTTAAATATGGTCAAATTTCTAGTTGATCGTATAAAATAGTTCGTTAATTCGATATCTTTAGCCAGTAGAGTTTTGAGTGTATTTGGAACATTTCGTTTTTCTGGTGATTGCTGCATATTCTAAAAAGGTACAAATACTGAAAATATAAAAATAAATTATATTGAAATATACTTATTTATAAATATGTATTATGTATTATCTTAATATTCTAATTATTTTAGATTTATCATTTAAGTATACCCAAAACACGTTTTACATAATTTTTTTTCCATGCAATTCAAGAAAAAGAAGACTATAACATATAAATACATTGGATGATCAGATTGTAACGAGTTTCCTCTCCTTGACGGGAAGGAATGAGGTTGTCAATGAGAAGTCGGTCATTCTCCAGGTCAAATGATAAGCAGGTTCTCATGAGTTTATGGAGGCAGGGTTTATTATACAGATCAGCAATTACAAAGTTATCAATTAATTACAAATTAAATCGTTAACAGTTAAAATTAATAGTGCAATAAAGACGTCGTTTCACAGCTGATTGGAATACTCAACAATCACCGGCCCGAGTCCAACATTCTACGCACAGGATGCGATCGCGTCACCCACTCAGGGTGCGATCGCGTCTCCCAGAGAAACTCTGGTTTTCTTTTTTATTGTGCGTCCATGTCAAACAGTGATTTTTGTAATGGTATCGAAAGTTTGTTTCATTCCGTGCTTTGCAAAAAATCCCCACGTTACAACACTATTTTTTAACAGTATAAAAACAAGAAAATATGTATTAATATGTCACAATAGTAAGATCCTTACCAGGCCAGTATACAATTATAGTTATCAAATTAAAATTTGTAATGTTTTTTTTATTTCACGTTGTGAGAATATCTTGTCACATTATACATTTTTCATAAAGTATGTTTGAATGGAAGTTCCATCCAAAAGTACGGATGGAATCTATCTCTAATTCTTATATGGTCACAATTCATTTTTTTACACGATAATCTAAGGTACGTGCCATGAAAAACAAGGAAAAGTAAAAACCAATCTAACATATCTACTTTTGTTTAAAGATAATGTTACTGATAATGTGAAATGAGTTTACTCTAGGTCGATTACTAATTGTAAGCAATATACTATTAAGAAACATATGATATTGACTCGAATAAAACAAAGAAAGTTAATCACCGACTATGAAATTTATTTTGAATAATAAAATTTCGAAATATCGTTATATCATTATGAAAATAAAAATCTTCAATAAAGACATGCCAACTCTCCAGTTCAAACAATATGATAAAAACTGTGATGGAAAAATATTTGCTCAACGCTATTTTTAGATTGACAATATCAGTTAAAAGAGTTCAATTTATTTATACTAGCATGCAAAGTTTTCTGACTGCACCTTTTAAATTTTATAGCTTTTTCGAAGCAATTATGATATGCATATTACTCACTATCAGATTAAAAAATATACATAGATACGCCTATGCATCAAAATAATATATGAGTGTGTATAAATACAATTTTCGAAACCGGAACGAATTCCAAATCAAATAATTACTCTTCAACGTAGGATAACAAATCCTTTTACGTTTTTTTATCAAATATTTCTTTGATATATCAATAGAATGATATCAATAGCAATTTTTCTAACATTTAACCTACTCGATTTTGCACGGACCCGGCTTATCTCCTAGTATTGTATTAAATATAAAATATTTGAAGAAAAGATAACTTACGAACGGCTGCTATATAATGACTAACCACAGTTAGAGCACTGAAACGTCTTTTATTACTGAACTTCCTATCCAACCACACAACCCAAGTGACGTCAATTTGACATTACGTCAATGTTGGCTTTTTGCTAAGGCTACACCGACACTCGGTGACCGGATCTATGCGCACATGATCTAAGCGCAAATGATCCAAGCGCACATGATCGAAGCGCAAATGATCCAAGCGCACATGATCGAAGCGCACATGATCGAAGCGCACATGATCCATGCTCACATGATCCAAACGCACATATTTTTGAAATTTTTATGATAAAAAATTCCATATTGGACATTATAGTACACGTACACAGCATTTTTTAAATAGCAAATTACTATATCTTGTTAACCGATTTTTTCGAAATCATTTATTTTTTGTTTCATTTGCAAAAGTATAATGATTTCCTCTTTAAACTCTCATACTTCACTTGTTTTTATTTAGCTTATTTATGTTTATTAACTTTTTTATGCTTTTCAATCTTTGTTTTGATTAAATATTTTTTATTATCAAATAAATGCCATTGGGTCTAATAAAATCAGTCTGCGGACCGCCTTTTGACCATGCCTGATATACATTGACTAGTGGTACAATTTATCCTTTTGCGAATAAAGTTCTGCAACACTTTTTAATCTTTTTTCATTTTGAACATTTGAAATTTTTGCATCCTACAATTCATGGTGACTGGATCTAACAATAAGCGCAAATGATCCAAGTGCACATAGTCCCCGGCACATGACCCAATTGTACACGATCCAAGCATACATGACCCAAACGCACATGTTTTCGAAATTTTCAAATAAAAATAGAAAACGTTTAACACAAAACTGAAAGAACCAAAATATGTTTTTTGCGTTAAAAGAATTTCATATTCATTCTTATAGTATACGTACATAATGTTGTTTAAGTACTTAAGTACTATTTCTTACTAACCGACTTTTCGCTTTAAACGATTTTCACTGTAGTGTCATTATCATCATTTCGATAAAAACATTTACGTAAAGACTCGAGTCCATTTCATAGCCCTGATCAATGGTGCGAAACTTTGTCTGTGGAAATTGCTTAACGAGAAAAATTGGTTAACAAGAAATAGTACTTTGGTAATTAAAAAATACTGTGTACGTATACTATAAAGTCTAATATAAAATTCTTTTGACATGAAAAACATATTTGGTCCTTTCAGTTTCGTGTTAAACGTTTTCTACTTTAATTTTACAATTTCAAAAACATATGTGTTTCGATCATATACGCTTGGAGGTTGAGGGAAGCTAACGCACAAGAAGTAAACTCACAGGAAGCAAGTTACACGAAGCGAGCTCACACGAAGCAAGCTCAAACAAGGCAAGCTCACAGGAAGTAAGCTCACACGAAACAAGCTCACACAAAGCAAGCTCACATGCTTTCGAAAATTTTCGTATCATTTAACAAGAAATACATATTACTTTGGTACTGACAAAATATTATGGACGTATACTATAACGTCTAAAGTGAAATTATTTTAATACAAAAACGCATTTTGGTGCTTTCAGTTCCGTATTAAACGTTTTTCACTTTAATTTGAAAATTTAAAAATTTTCAAAGGGATGTGAGCTTGCTTCGTGTGAGCTTGCTTCCTGTGAGCTTGCCTCGTTTGAGCTTGCTTCGTGTGAGCTCGCTTCGTGTGAACTTGCTTCCTTGTGAGTTTACTTCGTGTACGTTTGCTTCGTGTGAGTTAGCTTCTGGCCACCGCTTGGATCATATGCACTTATTGTTAGATCCAAGAACCGACATAGACATAATTTCATCTGTTGAGACGGGAAAGGGCGCGAATAGCGCGAAAACGCAATCCTGGCGTCAGTCGAGAGCGAGCGTTCGAGTCGTCAAGATGTGGTCAGCTCTGGTGGCCGCCTTGTGGCTGGCCGTGGCGCAGGCGCCTTCGTCATCAGCCAAGGTGCTGACTCCGCCTTACTTCAACCTGGCCGAGGGTAGGAAGATCACGGCGACAGCCACTTGCGGAGACGAGGGGCCGGAACTTTACTGCAAGCTTGTGGGGGCCAACGCTCACAACGACAACAAATTCAATGTTATCCAGGGACAGGTGGTTTTCGTTTTGTTTTGTTTTTTTTTTTTTCGATTAATCGATGGGAATGCGCGCTCGTTTTTGGTGAATTTGCGCAAATTTGCTCGCTCGAAGATTCCGTGCGTGCTGTAATTTGAGCTCTTTTTCGCTGTATTGTATTGTAATGTGATGTATTTGTGATGATAAAGAAAAACATTGGTATTAGAAAATTATTTGTCTTATTTTATGTCGACGATCGTAAGAATCGACTGCAAAAATTTCGAAGTTCACTTTTAAAATTTTATCTTGCTTACATATTTGAAATTATCGAACTAATCTATTCCTGTGGGTATTTTTCAACCTTTTTATTAATCGATATTTTTTCCCTGTTATAAAAAATGTTTCAGATTAAGTAAAAGTATTTTTCCTGGTGTCATGTACAAAAACATAAAAAAATATTGATCAATATTTATTCAAAACCTATAAATAGGAAAAATTTTATTCATTTTTCTCTGATCATATGAACATCTGAAATATTTTTGAAATGCATTATTTTTTTTATTGTACAATATTTTTCTACTCTACAAATTAATTATCAATGAATTTATTTACTCTAGTTTCCTTTTTTGTGATTTTGAAACATTTATGTCTTATAATCATTCATTCGGAAACGGGAAACGATAGTTTCTAGGAACTAATTGTAAGCGTACATATGTAGATATTTTCACATACTCGTACTCTACAAAAAAATATGACCCGGTGACAAATATCTATGAATGAAATGCTTTATCATTTCAGTATCGTACACATTTCCGACACATAGTATAAATATCAACTATTATGTTCTACTTTGATATATATGATTATAATTTTAACATAAATATTTTTAAATTACTGTGTTACTTTACAAATCGGATACACATTTTTTTTTTACTAATTGCAATATAATACAAATAAACCGTGAGTCGAATCACACAAACTACCTCATTAAATCAATTAATTAAAATTGTTCTGATTCGTCTGAATTATATTACGAATCGTTTAATTATGTCAATATTAATAGAATCGACAATTGATATGTGCAAATATCACGTAGAAATTCACCAAATAACCAAAGCAGACTCAATCATAGAAAAGCCCAAATTGTTCGGGTCTTCACTGAAAAAAATTCTTGAACAATCGACAGCCTTTCAAAACCCAAAACAACCATTACAGAATGTGCCATAGTTTTTCAAGGATGCAACACATGTGCAAACTGTCCTTCTCGGAAGCTAGCTTCCTTTTTTGTCTAATGGCCGAAGGGTCACCGGTCCTTTGAAAATTCGAAACGTTCTCTTTCCGAGCTTTTTCGAGTTTATCGTTATGAAACACGCGTTTTTTTCACGATTCAAATATTCGATATCGTCCGGGTCGAGACCTCGCTCTAGTCGACGACTCCAAATTTGAACTCTGAACCCCAAATTCGAGATTGTGTATAGTCGAAATAGTACTAATATGTACTTCATACGTCACGAATGGACGATCCAAAAGTTGGCTGTTTGATGAAAAATATTAGTTTTCGGAGTCAAACACTTTTTATGATACATAAACTCGTTTGGAAATGTCGGATTGAGTGCTCTGGTTGTAAATTTTCAAATCTCAGTTTTCAAAACAAGAAAACAGTGCGTGTATTATGCGGTTGCCATTTTTAGCTCACTTCCTCTCCTTTTCTTCCCGATGGGATTTTTTTCTGCTTCACTTCGAACAAAAACCATCAACCGTTGATGCCGACTGTTACAACGTGCATATCTGCTTTTAGATTTGTATACCAACAACGTATATATTCATTTCTGAAAGAACGAACATGTGCCGAACACATGTATCTTGTTTCGGCAACCACCAGTGTATAGGCTTAATATGCCGGCAATATTCACTTTTTTTTTCATTTGCTCGCCGACTTCCTAGAATCGTGTGAAATAATATGACTATTATTATTCGTGCAACAATCTGACTTATATTATTATTTTTTTCAAATTATTTATGTTTCGGATCATTACATTTAAAGTCAACGTACCTACTAATAACATAAAATCACACTTTTATTTACTAATATGGTGTTTACGAAAAAAAGAGAACGTGTCTTTTTTTTAAATTTAAACTACAATAATCTCCTTCTTTTAATTTTTCAATTTTGTTGTACATTCTAACAAAATTGTTTAATTTGAATGAAAAAATAAAACGGATCAAATGTTCCTTTGTGATTTTCCATCCGATAACCCTTAACCATATGTAGTACGAAAAATAAAATTAATCTCGGTTTGTTGCATATACTGTAACATTTATACCAAATTATATATTATAAAATATTTTATTTAACTAAATTATTATGTTAAACAAAATCGTAACGCCCTCAATTTTTTTATTATTTATTTACTCACAAACGTTCGACTAAATTCTTATCGAACGAAACACGACCGACATTGTTACAAATATACACTCAAAAACTAGACACACCAACAATCTCTTCAAATCTCACAAAACATAAAACCGATTCGAATAAACAACTATTATCATTTTAAGGTATGCGACATGTGTGACATAAACAAACCCGAAAAGAACCACCCTCCCGAGTTTGCCGTCGATGGCATGGAATCCTGGTGGCAGAGCCCTCCACTCTCCAGAGGGATGAAATACAACGAAGTGAACCTCACCATCGACCTGGGACAGGTGAGAAAACACTCCGCAGTCGAAAATCGCCGATTTTCGCGGTTCCACGACAACTCGTCCAAAGATAATAAGAACAATTCGTCCAAACGATGGATCATCCAACGACAATTCGTCCAAGACCAGAGGCGTGGCAAGGGGATATAGAGACCCCTGGGTGCCAAATTGAGAAGGGCGGAAAAATGAGATTTGAAACATACATATTAAAAATGCATATATTTATATGAAAAAAATTTCGCCTGCGGCACCAATTTTTTCAATTACTTACAATGATATATGATTAATATTTTGTTTCAAATCAACACTTTTTCATTCAAAAATGTTCAAACTTTTTTGATTTTGTTTTATTTTAAAATTAGGGTGCCAATTTTTTTTTTTATTTGCCCCCGGGCGTACAATACCCTAGCTACGCCACTGTCCGAGACACTTCGTCCAAGACAATTCGTTCAAGACCGTCCAAACGAAATTCGTCCGAAAAAATTCGATGAAAAAATGAAATGAGTTGGAAAACCTGCGTTTCATGTTTATATACGTACATGTACCTGCACCTACATATACTCATTTCATTTTCAGTTTGAAGTTTTAAAACTATATGTGCGCGATACAGAGAGGCTACAAAACTTTGTTGTAGATATCAAAACAGTATTATCAAAATATTAATTTATAGCATTGCATTGATTAATTTCACGATAGTAAGAAAATTTTGTTAATATGTACTGTTTTGGCACCTTGAACAGAAAGTTTCGTAGCCTCTCTGTATCGCGCGCACGTCTTTTTCAAACTTCAAACTGAAAATGAAATGGGTATGTGTATACATGCAAGTGCATGTATATAAAGATGAAGTGCAGGTTTTCCGACTCATTTCAATTTTTCATCGATTGTTTTTGGACGAATTTTCTTGGACGAATTGTCTTGAACGAATTTTCTTGGACGAATTATCTTGGACGAGTTGTCGCGACACCCATTTTCGCTAACAAAACGAGAAAAATCTCTGGCTGATTGTGAGATCGAGGTCAACGATGGTTCGAATTTGCGGTTTTAACGCGTTTCGGTCTTATCATTCGCTCGTTTGTTAATTTGTCAGCACTTTAACCCACGCCTGAAAATGGGCTTGAACTAGCGCTCGTTTCCTCCAGTTAAATCGCGATTTGGATCGTCCTAGAAATGGCGTTCGTAGAGATGTTTTTCGGTCGGGAAGTTCGGTTGTTGCATTTCGACTTGTTCACAAGCACCGCTGCAACTATTTTAGAATGCAGTCTATTTAGAAATGTTCTGTCGGTTGGGGCTGTATGGCAAAGTCAAAGACCTCCTCTTGTTGCAGAGGAGGAACGCTTTTTATGGGAGGATATAATGGTGTTGGGCTGCCTGTTCGTATTTTCGAATTGAAAATTATCGATTTGTGTGTAATGCAAATTTTTAATGGGTTCAGAGTTGTAGTTTTATACGTTTGGATGTGTTATCTGTTATGTTTTCTCTCTGCTTATTGCTATTAAATGTAAATCGTGAATATTAATAATAGTTTGTTTTCCTCGTATATAATCTGAGAACTATAGTACATATTGATATAACGATTCATGATGAATAATAATGTATGATTTTATTTTGTATCATAGGAATTGTTTGAAATGTTTGACAGGTCGCAGTTTCTATAAAAAAATATGTTCTTTGAATACTCGTTCGAAAACTCGCAAATTTAAATTTACTCGGAAATAATTTTTAATATTTGTAAAACGATAGTATAAATAAGATACTTTCATATCGAAATAGCGTTTCTTCATTTTTCGCGAATGTTTGCACATTTGTCGACACGTATTTATTGTTACGAATAAATAAAATAAAAATGAATAATAAATCAAACTGCACCATAATCAATAAATCTCTCAAATAATGTTATCACTTAATTTAACTTCCGCGTGAAGTCAAAGTGGAGAGTTCAAATTGAGCAAATGTTATAAAGTTCCCTTGTATTATATTTCATTGGTTTTGAATGTCATGAAAAATTGTAACAGCTACCAAGTGTTCCCATGAAAAAAAATTGACTATCGCTTAAGGAGCTCCAAATACGTGAACTTTGAAAGAACGGGTATGACATTTAATTTCTGCAACATTTTAAAATCAAGTACCATAACATGTGTTTGATTTTTTTCTCGATATGATCGCATATATAAACATGATCGCATAACGATGAAGTAATATCTCCACTGTACATATTCGTTCAAAAAATTTCTTAGCATTTCAGCAGGGGTTTTTCGAGAAAACCATTTGTCAATTACTGCACGAAGAAATGCCAATATTTGACATTTGTCTAATCGCAAAATATACATGCCGAGAAAACAAACGTTCAATGATTTCATATTAAACTTTGAATAATAATAATAAATAAAAATTATTACTAGATCAATTACAAAATCGTTTCGAACCATTGAATATTTATACCAAATACGAATCAATCGTCCGGTCCACTGACAAATCCGAAAAACGAAGTTCTCCAGACTTCCGAGACTGGGCCAAGCCCAGCTCCGGACCAACAACGACCCTCGTCATCCATCAGCGCACAGATCCATCGCCAGATCGTTCCTGGTATATCTGGAACGGAAACGAAAACGTTATCACTGGCCTGGCCAAACGCGCGTTATCTCATAGGATGGCGGGGGCGCAAATGGCCGTTGCGCTGATATTCTAATTGAATGTGAACCCGTCGACAATGGATGTGTGCACAAAATGTGTGGCTGCTTTTCGGCTTTGCAGGGCCGCTTTTCGGCTTTTGTGTTTGCAGGGCCGCCTTTTGGATTTCGACTTTGCGAGGTCGCTTTAGGTGGCGATTCGATTGATTGGTCGAAATGGAAATTTTTTTCTGTTTCGATATTGAAAGTTTTTGACGTTTTAGGAATTCCATGTGGCGTATGTATTTGTGAGGATGGGCAACTCTCCGCGTCCCGGTTTGTGGGCATTGGAGAAGTCTTCGGATTATGGTAAAACTTACACTCCTTGGCAATACTTTTCTGATTCGCCCAGGTAAAGATAACTTTATCTAATAAACATTTTAAAAAAATAAATAGAATTGAGTGAATTTTTTTTTATCCCTATAGTGATTGTGAAACCCACTTTGGCAAGGAAAGTTTGTTACCTATCACTAAAGACGATTCTGTTATTTGCAACACGGAATATTCAAAAATTGTACCACTTGAGGCAGGAGAGGTATATTTATTTATTTCATTTCTCGTTTATTTCTCTATTTAATAACACATTTTATTTTTAAAAAGATATAAAATATTTTTATAGATTCCTATTTCACTTTTAATTAACCGTCCTTCTGCAAATATGTATTTCAATTCATCGGTACTCCAAGAATGGACTAGAGCCACCAATATTCGGTTACGATTATTAAGAACAAAAACTTTGTTAGGACATCTGATGTCAGTAGCTAGACAAGATCCTACTGTTACTAGAAGAGTATGAAATATAATTTTATGAATTATTGAAATTGAAATTATAACAAATCAATACTATATATTATGCCATTTATTTTTAGTATTTCTATTCTATAAAAGATATCAGTATAGGAGGCCGATGTATGTGTAATGGTCATGCTGATACATGTGATATACCAGATCCGATTGATCCAAATAAACTGCAGTGTAGATGTCAACATCACACTTGTGGACCGCAATGTGAAAGATGTTGTCCGGGATTCGAACAAAAAGCATGGAGACAGTCAAGTGTCACCAAATTTGTCTGTGAAGGTGACTTTTCACTTAAAATACATAATTATAAATATGTGATTTATATTAAAATTTAAAAAAATCAATTTCAAGCATGTAATTGTTTCAACCATTCTAATGAATGTGAGTATGATTCTGCAATCGATGCTAAGCGACTTTCTTTGGATATTCATGGGAATTATGAAGGAGGAGGAGTTTGTAAAAACTGTCAACATAATACTGAAGGAATCAATTGTAACAAATGTAAATCGAAGTTTTATAGACCTTATCAAAAGAAATGGGACCAAATAGATGTTTGTCAACGTTAGTATTTTTTAATCCAATTCAAATATTTTGATAATTTTAAGGATATTTACACAAATTCATTATACTTTCAGCGTGCGATTGTGATAATAAATATTCTACTGGTAATTGTGCTGAAGGATCTGGCCAATGTGATTGCCGTAAAGAATTTAAAAGTCCATATTGTGATGAGTGTAGTTATGGTTACTTTGATTATCCTGACTGTAAACCTTGCATTTGTAACTTAAATGGGACCGATGGAAGCTTTTGTGTACCCACAAATGATTATGTAAATCTTTTTTCGTATTTTAGATAATGTATTATTCTTGAAAATAATTTTTTTTTTTTTAAATATTTTTAGTGTCCTTGTAAACCGAACTATGATGGAAGTTTTTGTGAAACATGTGCTGAAGGGTATTATAATTTTCCAAAATGTGAAGGTATGTGTATTAATTGAGTTTCAAGCATATTAAATGAATATGTGAAAATAATTTTTTTATTTAATGCATATTCAGAATGCAATTGTAACCAAGCTGGAGCCATTTCGATCAGTTGTGAAAAAACAAGTGGCAATTGTACCTGCAAAAGTAACTTTGGTGGTAGAACTTGTGAACAATGCGAAGCCGGATTTTATCAATATCCCACATGCCTTTGTATGTATAATTTGATAAAATGAACATACCAATTTTAATTCCATGTTGATTAAACTCTCCAATTTAATTTAATGAAAATTTATATTTTTCACGATAATCACAAGACTGCAATTGCGACATTAGTGGTACCCTTCCTCAAGTTTGTGACAACTTAACTGGTATATGTGTTTGTAAAGACGGATTTGGTGGTTCTCGATGTGATCAGTGTATTGCAGGGTTTGTTTTATTGTATCAATTCGACTATTCGATTACTTCATATTTTTATTTCAATTTCTAATTTTTTCTTGATGAACAATCCAGATATTATAGTGAATTACGTGAAAGAGAAAGAGTCTGTGTAGAATGTCATTGTTATGTAAATGGTTCAACTTCTACTACTTGTGATAGTACTGGAAAATGTAGTTGCTTAAATAATTTTGTTGGAAAACGTTGTGATAAATGTTCTCCAGGCTACTATAAATATCCTGAATGCTTGCGTGAGTTTTTATTATTATTGAATTGTAAAATTTTTTAGCAATAATTTATAAATATATTTTTTTATTACTAGCTTGTAATTGTGATTCTCGAGGATCTGAAGGTGTCGGTTGTGATGAAACAGGCCAATGCCAATGTAAAGGTAATTTTGATGACCTTCAATGTAGTAGCTGCAAAGAAAGTTTCTATAATTTTCCGAGATGTGAAGAATGCAATTGTGATCCTAATGGCATAATACAATCATTTGCTGGTAAATATTATGGTAGATCCTGTTATTTTCCTATGCACTATTGTTTACATACAAAATTAATGAATATTTTCAGGTTGTGGTTCTGTTCCTGCTGGAGAACTTTGTCAGTGCAAAGAAAGAGTACAAGGAAGAATCTGTGATGAATGTCGTCCTCTTTACTGGAATCTTCAGCAAAACAATGTTTTGGGTTGCCAAGGTATTATATATTGAAAATCAGATTTTTATTTCACTTGGTCACAATTCACGTTATTTTGTTTTATTAACTTTTATAGAATGTGATTGTGATAACCGAGGAACTCAGGCTGGAATTGGAACATGTGATTCCAAATCTGGACAATGTAGTTGCAAACATTCAGTCACAGAAAGGGGATGTAGTGAATGTAAAGCTGGTTCATTTAATTTAACAGAATCTAATATTTTTGGATGCACCGGTATTTTTAAATAAAATATGAATATAATATTTAAAATAGATTTTTACATATCATATAAAAAACACCTTTCTTCTATTCATAACTAGATTGTGGATGTGATATTGGAGGTTCAGTGAATAATATTTGTAATAAAAAAACTGGAAAGTGTACATGTAGACCAAGAATAGAAGGTTTACATTGTGATAAACCTTTAGAAACTCATTATTTTCCCACACTTCATCAGTTCCAATATGAAATTGAGGATGGACAGACTCCTGCTGGTAGTGCAGTCCGATATGGTTTTTTACAAGAATCATTTCCAGACTTTTCATGGAAAGGCTATGCTATATTTTCTTTACTCCAGGTTCTTTTTGTTTCTTTTAATCATCAACCACTGGTATATATAGTATATATGACTACCATTTCTCCCAAATTTGGAGCTATCTAGCGTTTAATTATTACTATTTTTTTTACTGTCCCTTTTCTTAATACTTAATACGTCTTTATCTCAGTGGTTAGTTAATATCAATCTCATTATATCCTTGATTATTAAAATTGCGAATAATTTTGATGTAACAGAATGAAGTACTTCAAAATATTGAAATCGAGAAATCATCAGTTTACCAGATGGTTTTACGATATGTTAACCAAAATCCAGAGCCAATTTCGGGTAAAATAACGATCATTCCAGATAACCCATCTGAGACTGAGCAAAGGTATTTATTTAATAATAAAATAAATGATCTTAACATTTGATTTTAATTACAACTTACAACTTTTCATAATATTTAAACAAAATTAGACAATTTTAATATTTTTTGCTGATTGTTTCAGATTTGACGTACTATTAAAACCATCTACAACTCCACGCTTAATCACAGTATCTGGTATCACAGGTCTTACACCATCCCCATTCGTAATGAACCCTGGAAGGTGGACTGTTAGCATTATGACTGATAAGAACTTACTCTTGGTAAAATCATAATAGACAACTATGAAAAACTATTTTGATTTTTTTAATTGTGACATTAATTTCACTCAAATTCTGCATTTAAGGATTACTTTGTTCTTATACCTGCTTCGTATTATGAAGCTACTATATTATTACAAAAAGTAAATAATCCATGTATGGTCGATGGAAGAGGTCTTTGTCGTCACTTCGGTTACCCAAATATCATTGGATTTGATACCGCTCACGGATCTAGTGGACGCTTTTCTAAAGATAATGATCAATACAACATCAACAAATTTATTGATTCTATTCAGGTATGTATATTTTACCAGTTCTAATAATATTATGTGAATATTTTTACTTTATTATTTACAACACATTATATTTAGATTCAACAATTGCAAGAACAGGAAATTCCTCTTATTGATGATGACCAAGAACAACTCGATTTAAAATTGATAGTTACTAAACCAGGAGATTACGTACTTTTGTTAGAATATGTCACACCTACTGAATATGCTAACCGGGGTGGAGGTTCTATTATTGCAAATATTCATAATGGTTCATCTCAACTGCATTCTAAAATATATTTGAATCCCTGTACGTACAGTACTCCTTGCAGACATGTATTATTAGATGATAACAAAACGGTACAAGTATTTTCATTCGATGATAATTTTGTTCAAGCAACAATCAAGGTATAAATTTCCAATATTATCATTTGATTTTTTTTTTGTGTACCAAAAATTGAAAAATGCTTGTATTTTCAATATGGAATTAATTTTAGGGTGACAAAAATACAATAGTTGGATTAAAATCAATTGTTGCCATACCTTTAAATGAGTGGCACATTGATTTCATAAAACCGCAACCGATATGTATAAGAAAAAATGGCAAATGTATTCAGAGTACATACCCATTTCCACCCAATTCTAAAAAGGTATTTTCGTAAATATTATCACAATATATTGCTACAGAAAATGTAGTATCTAAAAGAAAAATTCAAAATCAAGCTATATTCACATTTTGATCAATTCAATTTTTAGATAGAATTTGAAACAGAAAATAAAATTTCTTTGGAAGCAAAACCAGCTCATGTATATGACAACAATACTGAACTTTTGTATTTGGATGGAAATACTGCAAAGGACATTACTTCGAAAGTTCCAAATCCTGGGCAATATGTTTTTGTTGTGCAGTATTATCAACCAAACCATCCTGGTAACCGATTCAGTTTAAATATATTTATTTCTTATCGAATTTGTATATTTAATTTTTTTTTTGTAATTTCAATTTGCATTGAGCGAACTCATAATTATTTAATTGTTTATTTTTTTCTGATACATTTTTGTCTGAAAAATTTAGCGATTTATTGCATACTGCTATTGATTGTGTTTGAATATTTACTGTGTATTCACTAATATGTAAACTTGTATTTTTTGGTATTTTCATTTACAATGGTAACGAGCAAATATAAATTAATCTTTTCTTAATATCATATTAAATTTTGTTACAGAAAACAAAATGGAAGTTTTGATAGAAAATGGACAATTTTATGAAGGATTCTTACCCATTAAACACTGTCCTTCGAATTCAGGCTGCAGATCTGTAGTTCAAACTATCGATGGCAATACACGTATCTCTTTGACTGAAAACTTTGATATTTCGTTCAGGGTAAATAATTTTTTTTGTATAAATTGAGCATTTGCGATTTTTTATTTTCAATAAAGGATTATATATTACAAAATGATCTAATGTATGTTCATAATAATTTGAGTGTAATTTATTAATTTATATATACAAATAAATAAATATATCATCATCATCATCATCATTGTCGACCGGTTTAGTGCCCACTGCAGGACAAGGTCTCCCCAAATAAATATATATATTTATTTATTTATTTATGTTAAATGCATATGCGTTATTCAAAATATCACAAAAATTTGTATAAAATTTCCATTTAAACTTAATATTTTTATATTATTGTCCAGCCAAGCAACGACATATGGCTTGATTATCTTCTAATAATTCCTGCTGATCAATACAGTCCTACTCTGTTAGATGAAAACAAATTAGACCAAACTAGAGAATTTATTTCGACCTGTGGTGGCAATAATTTCCATATAAACGTTACTGAAAAAGGTGATTTATTGAATTCATATAATCATATCTATTATAACTTTTTCCACTTGCATAAAATTCTATGAGATTTTATACTTCAATATTTTTCAATTTTGTAGGATTTTGCAGAGATGCAGTTTTCTCACTAACATCGGACTATAACAACGGAGCAGAAGCATGTCGTTGCGACTACTTAGGATCCCATTCTTTTGAATGTGACACTTTCGGTGGACAGTGCAAATGTAAACCGAATATTATTGGTAGAAAATGTGAAATCTGTAAAACTAGATATTACGGCTTCCCTGATTGCAAACCATGTAACTGTCCATTAACTGCTTTATGTGAAAAAGAAACTGGTAAGAATCCTTTTTGTTTTTTGGAAAAGAATTTCTCCCAATTAGATTAAATATCATAATCACATATGTATTGTCAGGTGAATGTATTTGCCCACCAAGAGTAACTGGTGAAAGATGTGATAAGTGTATGCCACTTACTTATGGAGTGGATCCAATAATTGGTTGTGTAGATTGCAACTGTGATCCTAGTGGAGTGGAAAATGACTTGCAATGTGATTTATTCAATGGCAGTTGTATGTAAGTATTAATCATAGATCTACCAAAATATTAATTATATTGAACAATGTACAATTTTGTATTTTAGTTGTAAGAAAGATGTTGTGGGTCGTACTTGTGACAAGTGTGCAGCAGGTCATTTTCAATTTCCTGAATGTGAACAGTGTGAGTGTGATCTAAAAGGTTCAACTGAAGAAATTTGCGATCAAGAAACTGCCATATGTTTCTGCAAAGTACATACATAATTTTGTAAATTACTTAAAATTAAAATGGAATTTTTTTCAATTTTCATATATTTCAGTCTAATGTTTTCGGGTCAGCATGCGAAACATGCAAGGATGGGACTTTTGATCTTCGTGAAGAAAATGATGCCGGTTGCACCAAGTGCTTCTGTTTCGGAAAAACAACTAGATGTAATAGTGCAAATCTTTATTGGGCTCAGGTAAATACTATTTTCAATATTAACTGAACCATAAATTTTGTTAACAATATTTATATGATTTTCAACATTCAATGCAAATTTCAGTTAAGCAACATGGAAGGATGGGCTCTTGTAGATATTATCATTACAAATAATAAACTTAATATATCTCAGCACTCTCGCGCTCCTAAGCGGAACAGTTTGTCTTCTATAAGTACAGATTTTTCTGCAGATTCAGATCCGAAAACTGTGTATTTTGAAGCTCCCATAGAATATCTGGGCAATAAATTGACATCATATGGAGGAAAATTAAATTATATATTATATTATACAACGGGAATATTTGGTAAAGCAATCAGCCAGGCAGATGTTATATTACAGGGATCAAATATTTCTCTTCTACATTCTGGAATTGAGCAGCCACCTATTGATCAGAATTGGGAAAAAAATCTGGACTTGACAGAATCAGAATTTGTTACACTCAATGATTTACCTGCAACAAGAGAACTTCTCATGACAGTACTAGAAAATTTACAAGGTATATACATCCGAGCTACATATTGGGAAACTGTTGTAATTTCCAGGTTAGAACATAAATCAAAACTTTAAATAAATAGTTAATATTATATTTTAAATAACATAAATACTTCAAACTGCAGATTAGAAAATGTTACATTGGATTTCGGTGATGATGTATGGGGCAAAGAAAGTGAATTAGCCACTTCAGTTGAAGAATGTCAGTGTCCAATGAATTATAGAGGATTTTCGTGTGAAGATTGCGCTGAAGGGTATTACAGAATACCAGGAACTCACGGAGGAATTTGCATTCCTTGCCAATGCAACGGACATGCTGCATCTTGTGATGTGAACACAGGAATTTGCCACGTTAGTTTATATACAATTGGATAACTAATAATTAAAATAGTAAACATTTTATTTTGCATTTTTTACCGAACACAAAATAGACACCTGTAAAGTGATACTCTTATTGTGCATGCGTATACAATAATGCATATACAATAATTAAATTAATTACTTGAACTAGATATGTTACTTTACTGTCGATTGTGTATTCACATACACTAATACTGAGTGAGTTAATAAAATTTCATTGAAAAAATCTCCTAATTTAGTAGAAAATACTTAATTTTACGGACCCTTTCTTTGCTTTTCATTTTCATAATTTTCGAACTTGTGAGAAAAAATTTAATTTATATATCTTGGATGTCTACATTTTTTTTTATATCTAATTTATGTATAGGATTGTCAACATGCTACTATGGGTGACCATTGTGAAATTTGCATCGAGGGTTATCATGGAAATGCTACTATAGGCACTCCAAATGATTGCCTTATTTGTGCTTGTCCTCTTCCAACCAAAAATAACAAGTAATTATAAATATTATAAATAACTTATATTCAAACAAATTATTTAACGAAAACTAATTTCTCCTTTGAAAACAGTTTTGCTACTGGCTGTGAGGTAAGTCCAAACGGTGACCGTATATCTTGTGATTGTAAACCTGGATATTTCGGAGCACGTTGTGAATCATGTGCAGCTGGATATTTTGGTCTACCTGAAGTTCCAGGTGACAATATAAAATATATTGGTTTTATTTTATTTATCATTTTGCCTAAATATATCCATTTCCGAAATTATTACAGATGACTTTTGCAAGCCTTGCGAATGTTCAGGAAATATTGATATAGATGATCCAGGTTCATGTGATACAAAAACAGGGGAGTGCTTGAAATGTATGAATAACACAACTGGTCAAGGTTGCAGTTTATGTGAACCTGGTTTCTTCGGAGATGCAATAGTATTAAAAGACTGTCAAGGTAATATTTTTTTCACATTTTATTTTACTCGACATTATTTATTTACAAATTCATGCTAAACTAATTCACAGTGTGTATATGTGATGAACTTGGAATGGCTAGATGCAATAGTTATACTGGATCTTGTGAGTGTCAATCGGGCGTTGTAGGTGACAAATGTGATAGATGTCAAGATGAGCACTGGGGCTTTGAATACGGCAATGGATGTACTCCTTGTAATTGCTCAGTTGCTTCACAATCAAAACAGTGTGATGATTCAACAGGTCAATGTAAATGTATGCCAGGTGTAACTGGTAAACATTGTGATAAGTGTGCACCAGGATTTTGGAATTTCAGCCCTCAAGGTTGCATAAGTGAGTATTTATGTCAATTAAACTTATTTATTTCACTATGATCATGACATATTTATAATGATTCAAAGATTATTCATCTCAAAAAAATAACCCCCACTTAAGATTTTTATTGAGAATATTACCCATATGAAAATTCAGCCTAGAACAATTTAGGTGGAAGCAATTTTGAGAGGAATAATATATTCACCGTTTACAATGATATACTTCTATTTTAATAATACTAAAACTGATATTTTTGTATCTTATTTTTCAGCCTGTGATTGTAATTCAAACTATTCAGTTGGTTTTGGATGTAATGTTAATACTGGTCGCTGTGAATGTCTCCAAGGTGTGATCGGTGAAAAATGTGACCATTGTCCATATAGATATGTATTAATACCAGAACAAGGATGTTTCGAATGTGATTCATGCAGTCATGACCTTTTAGACTCAATTGATCTATTACATCATTCAATCAATCCTGTTATGACCGACATTGAGGTTTCAATTTTTCTTTTTTTTTATTTTGGATTCGAACTTTCGCATGAACAAATATTTTTTTCAGACAAAAGCTTCAAGTTATTTTACTGGCCAACGCTTATTCTACATAGATGATAAAGTAAAGTCTCTGGGGGGTAGTGTTAACCTCTTGGATACAAATGCAGTTGATCTTAATGAGATTTCTGATAAGATGAACGAAATAGAATCAATGTATAAAAACTTGGATAGAATGGTGATTTTTGTATTTTTATTTAATTTTATTTGTTTTACAAAATTCACCATTATTTTTAATATTAAATTAAGGTTGAGTATGGTGTTAAAGATTCTGAGAAAAATAAAAAAAATGCAGATGCTTTAGTAAAACAATGGCAAAAGGTTCTTAGTGATGCTAAACAAGGTTCAATTAAAACAAACGAAACAGTTAATCAAATATCGCAACTGGCTGATAATTTAGTGACTGGTCATGGACAAAAAGTTGATAATGCATTGAATGAAGCACAACAAATTCTCAAAGACATTGAAGGTTTGATTTAATTTTATTATGATTACATTTAATTGAAATATTAAAATTTTAAAATTTTAATTTCAGCAATAGAATTTTCATCTCAACTTAATTCCTCGTGGCATGTGCAAAAGTTCACTAATGAAACATTTGATAATGTACATAACTTTATTAAACCTCTTGAAGATTCTCAATCAGTAAGTATAAATGTAAATTTTTTTCATATATGTTAATATCAATAGTATGATATAACTTGAATCTAGTTAAATACAATGAAAAGTTGGTGCTACTTTGAGTTTAGCTGAACTGCATCTTTTAGGTTGGGTTAGGTTAGGTTAGGTTGGGTTAGAATAATTACTTAACACCTAAAGCACCTATGGGTTAGGTTTGTTTAGGTTAGATTAGATTAGATTAGGTTGGGTTAGAAAAACGAAATTCAGTTTAGCCGAAAACATAGTGGCACCGAAAAGTTTTTATTAGCTTAAATTTAAATTATTTTGTAAAACAGACTCTTAAGGATATTCAGAAACAAATGTTTAAATATAATAATGATCTTGATGATTTATTGGATATCTATAAAAAATTACAAAAAAAAATTGAATCTACTGAAAAACTCAATGAAGTGGTGGATAGGTAACATATTGTGATTAATTTGAATATAAATTTTTGTATAGAATTTCATTCAAGCTTTTTTTCTTGTCGTTTATTCCAGAATTTCTGAGATTAAAAGTAAAGTAACTGCTATTAACGATGCTTTTGATGATAGTAACTACAATTTAGATAATGCCACCTACCTTTTAAAAAATGCTTCTAAATTTTTCGATATGATTAAAAATAACTTAGGAATGGCTGGAAATGAATTCAATGATAGATTTATGATTAACATTGAAGTAAATAACACTTTAAATAAACGTGTCAATGATATGAACACCACCAGAAATCTTATAAATAATGCTGAACATCATCAAAATCAATTGTTACACATGGTAATTAAATATATTATAATGTTTTATGACACATAAAACGTCTATTAATATCATATTAATTTTAGTCTAACACTCTACAAAGTTTACTGAAAACAACAACTGACAACTCTCAAACTGAAAATGCAGTAAAAGCAGCTTCAGCTTATTCAGACATTGCAAAAGAAATCAATGAAGCTCAAAATGCATCAGCAACAGCACAAATATCTGTCTATAATGCTACTGAGATGGTATTCTTTCTTCGCATAAATATCAATTAATATAAAACTCATGCCTGTACTACTACTATTTTAACTTTTTTTTTATTTTCAGAATAAAAACCTCGAAGGTCATATTATACCGTCTCAAGAAAATAGCACCAAATCATATAAAAAAGCTTTGGAAGCATTAAATACAGTCCAAGCTAAATTGAAGCCACAATTATTATCAGCAGAAAAAATTATAGATGATATCAAACTTCAAAATCAAGTTTCAGATGACATAAACAATGCAATTACTCAGTACTCATTATCAGTTTTTTTTATTTTATTTGTATTTGAACGTTAATACAATTTTCTTCAATAAACTTATAGATCGCTCCAAGAATTGCCATATGAGTCTACAGAAATATTCAATAATGAAATTCAAAGAAATTCATCGGTTGCTCAAATAATATCAGAAAAAGTATTACAACTATCAAAAGAAATCAACACAGAAAACAAGCTCTCAAAAACTAAAAATATTTCTAAGGATGTCCATGATACTTTAAGTAACGTTGAACTTATAAAAAATCAATGTGAGTGAAATTTGATCTTGTATTTTTCTGAATCATTTTCTTTGTTTTTAAATAAAGAATTTAGGAGTTTGTTTTCAAAGTTTTTAACAGTTGACTAGCAACTAGCAATATAATATAATAAATAATTTTTAGTAATTAAAGTTGATTCTGCAAGTCCTAATGTCACAAATTTGATTGAAACCGTTCGCACACAAGAAAACGAGTTAACGAGAAAAAAAAAATCTTTGGAAAAAGTTAAAGGTGAATTAGAAAAATCATTAGCTACTGCTAAAGACACGGCTAATCGTGTCAAAGTTGGCGTTATCTTTAATGAAAGTACATTCCTGCGACTACCATTACCTGATAATATCGAAGAAATGGGAACATCCATGCATATATCATTATATTTCAAAACTTCTAAAGATAACGGCTTCTTGTTGTATTTGGGTACGCCAAAAGGTTCCAAAGGCTGCAAATATAATAATGTAGGTTAATCAATATATACTATGTTCATATATCTATATATTTTTTCTTATTGATTCAAAAACATTTTTTTTTTGCATTTTAGGCTGATTTTATAGCTCTGGAAATAGAAAATAAATATCCTTATGTTATTATTGACACCGGAAATGGTCTTCAAAAAATAACCAGTAACAAAACTGTGTCAGATGATATTTGGTACCAAGCTATTATTGACAGGTATGTTCGTTGTATGTAAAGATTTTCAGTATTTAAGTAATAATATTTAATTATTCAATACTTTTTCATTTGGTATGAAAACTTTTATATCAAAAATATAATTAATTTATACTTATAAGTATAGATAAGAATAATAACATATTCTTTTACACATTTTTTACATTCTAGGGTCGGAAACAATGTTAATTTCACTATAAGAGAACAATTAAAGGAAGGATATACACAAGATCATGTAGTGAAAAAAGAACTAAGCGGTATTTACAGTGTACTAAATCTTAATAAAGACCTAACAAAATTATATGTAGGAGGATATCCTGAAATTGATCAACTTAATAATGACTTGAAATTCAACGAATTTGAAGGACAAATGGAAGAACTTATTATTGGTGATACCCCAATAGGTTTATGGAACTTTATTGAAGCACAAGATAACAATTATGGAGCACAAGAAAGGTTCATCTAACATATCAATATTTATTTTGCTTCATTTCAATTATTTTATTAATTTGCCTAGAGGCAAAAATGAAAATTAGCACCAAAGGAAAAAAGTCATTTAGCCATTTTTTTAATATATGTATTCAAAATACAATAACTGAATTATTATTATTTATTGTTATATTATTATGAAAGTAAATGTGTATTATTTTTCATGTTTTTAGAGATGCATTATTATTAGATAAATCTACAACTGGATTCCGATTTAATGGAGAAGGATATGTAATTATTGATGGAAAATCTTATCTAAAAGAAGACACTACTTCAGTAGAATTTGCATTTTCTACTTTTGCCATGGATGGTCTTATGTTCTTAATTGGCAAAGATAATTCATTCCTTTCTGTCGAGTTACGAAATGGAAACGTATTCTTCCAAGTACGTGTTTATTCACTTTCATATTTTGATATACTTTTGAAACTAATATTATATTATTTTTAGTTCCGATTGAGTAAGGATACCGTTGTTATTGGTAGCAGTACCAAGCAATACAATGATGGAAATCAGCATATTGTTCAAGTTATACGAGATCGTACAAAAGGAAAATTATCTGTTGATGGTGTTTCTTTCGACACAAATGAATCTTATGGCAATATTGATACATTGATGACAACAGGCTTTTTGTATTTTGGTGGATATCCAGGAAAACACAACTTTATTGAAGTTACAAATACTGGATTTGATGGTTGCATTGACGATGTAAAATTGTGGTCAACCCCTCTTGATTTAAATCAGAATAAAGAAGCATTCGGCGTTATACCTGGTTGTCCAAATAAAGTTTGTCATGCTTATTTTGAATTTATTTATATGCATGCAGAAATGTTGTCAGTTTTATTTCTTTTTAATATTTTAGATCTCGAGATCGGTCAGAATAGACGGTCAAGGATGTATTACAATGGCTAATATAACAGCAAATAACAATTTTGAACTAAGCATAAGATTTAAAACGTCTTCCAAATTTGGACTTATATTTTATGCCACTGATAGAAACCAAGATCATGCAATTTCATTATCTCTTGTCAATGGATCGTTGTCTCTCATTAGCGAGGAAGAAAGACTAACTACTGGATCCAATACATATAACGATAATCAGTGGCATACAGTAACAGTTCATCACAATCATGATGCTCTTAGATTGATAATTGATGATTGTGAACCATATGTGTAAGTATCTATTTATATTTTTATAAATTAAATATAAATATAATTGAAGTACCTATAATGTAACAACTCTGAAAAAAAAATCCAATATCCTCTTTGTTTTGAAATTCATTGATTTTTATATTGCTTTATTTTATTATTATTTTATATTTCATTTTTATCGCTCCCTTTTCAAATATAATATAAATAAATACTAGATGATATCTGTTAAAAAGTATTTTGAATAATCCACGAAATATCACACCGCGACCGTCTCATTTGAGATGACCCGTTCTTTTCGCACAACAACCGATTCCGCAACCAAAGGGCGTATTTTTACATAATTAATGCTATACATGTTTATTGTAATTATAATTTTAGAACTGATAGTTCTCCTCCACATCTATTTATAATGTACGGAACTTTGTATATTGGTGGAGTACCTCCGAAATTTATAATCAGGCCAGGAAGATTAGCCAACAAAGAACCATTTAAAGGTTGTTTGGGAGACGCTGTTATAAATAACAATATAGTTAACTTTGCTACTGATGAATATGGAAAAAATCTTAAGAGTTGTAAAAAACCAATAAAATCCAGCAGTATCATTAGCAGTCAAATGAGTATGCCTTTGACTTTATTACTACAATTTTATTGATCAGTATACATTTAATTTAATTTATCTCTCCATTTATGATTATTAAAGCTCCTTTGATCCCTGATAAAAAACAAGAAAAATTACCAGAAATGATAGAACCCAAACTTCCAAAACCCACAAGAATTCAGCCTACCACAATGAAAGCTATTAGTATGATTTAAAATAAACCCCAATGAACTAAACTAATAATTTATGTTAAATTTTTTATTTAAATTTTTTTATTAAAATTTTAGCCACCAAATTGCCAATCAGACAACCTGTTACAAAAGCAGCATTTATTCCACCACAAATAACTACCAAATCTCCTGCACCCACGCAAGATAAGGGGTGTGTTTTGGGTCATGATTCAATATCAAGTCAATGGGATCATTCCAAAGGCTTTAGATTTGGTTAGAACATATTGCTTTATTTTATAAGTATTTTTATTAATTTTAAATTGTTTTCATTAAAAAAATATATATTTATTCTAGGAACAAGACAAGATAGCAGAGTCGAATTTAATAGACTTCCTGATAACTTACAAAATGACTTCAAAATTTCTGTTGATTTCAATTCGAAATCTGACAATGGTTTAATATTTTATGCCTCTGATACAACTCATAAAAATTTCTTAGCATTATTCATTTATGAAGGATTGGTAAATTTATAGTTTTATTTTTTATGTTTTAAACCTGTTCAAATTATCTGATTTTGCCACTTGTTGTAGATATATTTCAATTTTAACCTTGACACTGGACGTATCAGCTTAAAATCTCTAAATCGTTATAATGATAATGAATGGCATAGTGCAGTATTTAGAAGAGTATCGCAAACTGCTTCGTTATTAATCGACAATATAAAAGTTGTTGAGACTGAAACGCAAAACTTACTTGAACCTTTTATACTTGGGCCTCCATTTTATTATGGTGGTATAAATAGTTCACTAAATATTGAGAAGAACGTTGAGGTATTCATTTTTGTTTGTTTGTATGTTTTTTATAACTATTTGTTTTAATTTTCTTCTTGTTTCAGCCATTTACTTACACCCCATTCAGTGGATGCTTGAAAAATTTACAAATAAATGGGAAACATGTAGATAGTATAAGAGCAAAAATACATACTTTACCTTGTATTCAAAATGAAGAATCCGGAATATACTTCAGGCCTGGAGGAGGCTTCCTTAAAGTATGTTTCTTCATTTAGAAATATCGTTACTAATAATATCTAATTTTTTTTTCTTTGATATACAGCTGATAGATAACTTTAACGTAGCTGATGAAATCACAATACAAATGCAAATAAAATCCCGAAATTCTTCCGGTCTCTTAGCAGCAGTTCATGGAAGGAAACATTATTTGGTATTAGAAATTGTTAATAACACGGTGATATTGCGTGTCAACAGTGGTAAGGTTAATGAACCCTACGAAACACGCTATTCGCCGAATAACTTAATTTGTGATGGAAAATGGCACAGTATAATGGGTAAGAAAATTAATTGTATATATTAGTTCTTATATTCATTACGATAAATAATATTATAATATCTAAAATTTCAGCTATCAAATCAAAACATGTTGTGACCCTTGGTATCGATGATAGTTATGGTGAAGCAGTTGCGGGACCCCGTAGATCACCGACTTTCACATCCTCTGCGCTTTTCATCGGGGGGCATCCAACATTGTTCAAGAAGTCTCGTGTGCTTGGTGCTACTTCTACACAAGGATTTTCTGGGTGTATTAAAAATATACATGTTAGGAATACGAATTTCGCGAACATACCATTGAAAAGTGCCCATGGAGATGTACATATTGGAATGTGTCCGACTGACTAAAATAAATATGAATTCTCACATGGATAGTGTGTTCTGAACAATCTACAAGACATTCTGGTTTTTGTGATTTGATTGACGTTCAATTGGCATTGAATAATGTCTGTTAAAATGGTTTATTAATGTTCGTTAATTTAATCTCTTGATAAGATATTGTGTAACACAAGTTTAATTACAAACTACTTACATTGTGTGTTTTTGAGTTTTTTAGAATGTTATAAAATGGCATGAATAATCCATAAAGAAAAAAAATTGTAACTAGTGTAATTTTTAATAGAATTTAAGACATTTTTTAACAATAAATTGACGAGCAACAATGAAGAATTTTATCAATTTCTATTTAACAAATTATTTTGTTGTGTGATTTTTGAAACTCAAGTTTTATATATATTGTATTTTTTTAATATTTAGTATTGAGAAGTGAACTTCATAACTATTTAGTCATTACTACATTATTGTTAAAAATAATATCATTTTTTACTTTAAATGCGTTGATAATTAAAAGAATATTTCTTATACATTGCAGAATAAAAATAATACACACATCAATTGTATCATTCTACTCAAACCCAATTTTCTTCTATACTGGATTTTTTTTAATTTTAACTAACAACAAAACTAATTTTATTGAAAAAAATTTGTGTTCCAATTTTTATATAATTTATTTAAATTCAATAAATTACAAAAAATTAATAATTAACCACATATTTCCATTTATAACAATAAATAATTTTTTTGGCAAAATATTTAGCGCATAATGTAATTGTCACAAGAATGAGTTACATTCAAATTTATTTTAAAATATTAGACTTCAAGTATTATATAATATACACCCATATTCATTTCATATTAATTTATGCTCAATATAAAAGTATAATAATACCTTCGACAACTATTTACAAAAAAAAACACTATTTTATATTTTTCGTTACCTGTGGGGGAATTTTACATTACTGAGGACATAACTGTTTATAAATGCAAATTTATTGTATTAATAAAATCAGATTTATAAGTATATAGCTTTAATATATGCTGGTATAAAATATTATCTTGTAATTCTTTTTTTTGAAGTTGGAACTTATAAATTTCCAGCTGGCCTATTCTTAGAAGATGTACTAAAACATAAAATATGTTTTTTTAATATCAAATATTTTAGGAAATGACTGATTTTGTAGATTAATTAGGAACTCAAACATATACACTATGAATATATGAATATGCAATCTCTGATATTTAAACAAAATTTTTGAATACGGGGGGTGGGAATACAATAATGCTCCACAATCAAAAAAGATTTAATGAAATAATATAGTGAAACTAGCGGTAGAACTACTCGACATGATAATTTATATTTATATGCTTAATATTTTTTAAATATTGAAAATGCACACAAACTATTTACTCTCATTCGGGGACAATACCTTTCTACGGGATATCTGCACAACTCGAGCTCATTATGAAAATAGTAAATGCCACACGATTATTAATTTCACATGCAATTAAACAAGGAAAAAATAAATATATTGGACCAAATTACAATGTAATATTTTCGATGACGCTATTCATCAACTTTGCCGACTTATGCAGCTGAGCAGTTTCCGCATCGGTGAGCGGCTGCTTTACAATATGAGTGACTCCATTCAGACCGATCACACTCGGCAGCGACAGGAACACTTCATCTTCGATACCGTGTTGACCCTGTAGATTATACGAAATATAAAAATTGTGCGAAAACAACAAAACACGTCTCGTATTCTAAAAAATGAGAGGTAATTAATTGCACTTTGGTTTAGATACTTTGCACTTTAAAATGTAATACTTTACACTAGGTATCGGCAGACTCCGATCCACCGCTTGTTTTCAATTCGGCCCGCAGATCAATATTGTTTTTATATAAAAAATAAAGTAATTTAAAAAAAAATTGAATCAATTTAGAAAATCTCATCCTCAAAAAATGCAACAGATATACATTTTTTAATTTATTGTTAAACTATGATTACAAAAGCGTTTTTCGGGTCTAGATCTTGATTCGAGCAAAAAAAAAATCCGTATTTCAAAATCCATTTAATTGTATAATTGAGGAGCTTCTGTCAGACCCTCGATTGGAAGTGATTATTCTCCAAAATTATATATTTTAGAAAATTTTACATATGTAGTTATCGATAGTAAAGAATTAAATAAAAAAAAACGAAAAAAATTGCCCGCGGTGCTATTTATTGGTGCTTATTTTCGTGATATTTACCTGCAAATAAAAATATTTCGAATTAGAATTTTCAAATAACCATTTTGAGATCAGTTAGTTTCAACTTTTAAAAACTATGTACCTGTTTTTTGTTTCTCATTGACTAAAATTATAATACAAATTGACAAATGCATATCAGTGGGCAAAGTCTGAAATGAACGTTTTCGAAGAAAAAAAAAGAAAATCTCTTCATTTTTTTATATACCATTATCACAGACGAAATATTGAATTTTAAAATACAAAGTATTAAATATGAAAGTAAAAACTATTAAAACCAAAGTGCATTTATATTTTCCCCCGAAAAAATTACCTTGACGTAGGTGGAAACGGCATGGACGCTTGCGGAATTGCGCAAAACTGCTTGCGCCAAATTAGCCGTGCTCAGGCCGATGGCCCACGACGTGTATCCTTTCAGACGGATTATCTCATAGGCACTTTCGACGACTTGCTTGTGGACTTCTTGCCAATTGTCTGCGTCTCCAGGCAGACCAGCGAGAGGGTTCAAATCGCGAAGCTTCACACCGGCGATGTTCATTCCAGACCATACGGGTACTTAAAAATAAATCGATTCATATTATATTTATTTATTTGTGTACACGCAAATACAATCATGCCACACATACTGATGCACCGATCGCTGACGACAGTTTTGTGATTGTTGTCACAAAACAATCGCGACGCCGGAACATATGATTTGTATGGCGGACGACAGAGAATGAAATCGGAACCATTTTTAGAATCGCCTCATCAAACGAAAGATTTAACTCTCATTTTTTTATATATATGTCGCAGACATGGCCGTAGCCAGGGGGGGGGGAACCATGGGGGGCCAGCTCTCCCCCAAAATTTCAAATTAATAACAGATTATACATAAAATATAAAACTTATGTTGAGATACTATATCGCTCGATCGTGATATATCTAAATCAATTCTTTGGATGCCTTAATTTTACACGCATTATACTTCAAATGAAAAAAACAGTATATTTTATGGCTTGGAATTGCTCACATATACACAAATTTGTTTCGCTCCCTCCCCCCCTAAAAAAAATCCTGGCTACGGCCGTGTTCGCAGACCATGTATATTATCCATGTATATTTGAACGAATCTAATCTAATCTAATACTTTATTATAAATAAAAAGAAAGATGGGGGAGACGAACGCTCAGTTCGTTTCCAATAAAAAAATAAAAATAAAAATCTAATCTAAAGCTTCGATCAAAACAAACGAAATTGCAAAAAACCTAACTAACCCAACGATTTGTATTTTGACCGATCCAAATATACATGGACTGGTATACACTTGAACTGTGACGTATAAAAATAGTGAATCAATCGCAATTATGTTTCGCAAATCGCAATATTGCATAAATGTCATCGCATATTATTTATTGCCTACGAAAAATTGAAAGCTCACCACTGCTATCGCCATGTTCTCCTATAATATACCCATGACAAGATGATGGCGCTACGCCTAGCATTTCAGACATTAAATATCGGAATCGAGATGAGTCCAGGTTGGTTCCTGAGCCGATTACTCGGTTTTTAGGTAAACCACTCAATTTCCATGCTACGTAAGTGAGAATATCTACGGGGTTGCTGACGACGAGCAAAATCGTGTTCGGACTGTATTTTATGAGCTGCGAATCGAAATAGTTTCAGTAATTATTATTTTAATATTGATATTATTGAAAATTGTT
This sequence comes from Hydropsyche tenuis, assembly GCA_009617725.1. NCBI lineage: Eukaryota > Metazoa > Arthropoda > Insecta > Trichoptera > Hydropsychidae > Hydropsyche > Hydropsyche tenuis. The sequence goes on along the minus strand of VTON01000204.1, from coordinate 43,453 downwards.
ACTGTGCATACCTGAGGGATGATGAATTTAAAAATATCAGTATTTTTTTGTACGAGACTAAGACGCGATTCACCTTCGCGTTGTCGTGCACCAGCAGTGATTATGCATAGAGCTGAATTCGCAGTGAGTGCATAATCTAAAAAAAAATAATTATATAAATACATACAATAAGACGATTCACAATTATACACATATAAAAAAATTACCTGTTCCAGCTTGAATTTTCGCATTTCTGAGAAACATCGAACCGTGTTGCATATCCATCAATTCTCCTTTCAATTTGTCAGCCATGCAATCGACCATCACTACCTCACTTGTGACATGCTGAAAAAATTACAATTCCAATCACGCGCCGTTTCATATGTTTCAGAATGAAATTTCGAATTATTCACCTGCGACAAAATGCTGAAAGCACAGGCCATTCCCACTTGTCCAACACCGACAACTGTGACTTTGTTGCCTGTAGATAGAACAGGCTCGGAAACCAGCGACATCAACGTGTTTGCAGCCATTTTTTTGTCTTGTCTTCAAATATGTAAAAAAAAAACAAATATCAAAACACACGTATGTTTGGTATGAATTATTTAAGCCAAGTTGTCTTCAGACACGACATTGCACTAGCACGCGATTTTTTGCTCTCAATTTCGTTCGAACGAAAGTGAAATTCACATTCACGATATTTTCTGTTTATAATCAAGCAGTGTAATGATAGATCTGTGTCGTTTTTTTTACCAATGGCATTGTCATTGTCATGAAATCGAGACACGGTCAAAGCAGGCTTACCGTTTTTGTGACGACTCCCGATAAAGTAGTCGTTTTGATAAAATTACTTTATTTAATTTGATTAAACATTTGAATTTTCTTATACTATGTTATATCAAATCAAATCCATTTAATCACAAGAAGTTGAAAAAAAATCAAATCACGACTTTTACTAATATGTTTTCTTTTATAGATAAGAAATACGACAACCCCATTTAATACCGATAACTCACATAATCCATAGATAATCAACTACTCGATAATATTCCGATTTTTATATCAATTAGAAATGAAAATCAAATATATTTATGGAAATTTTATTTCTTCTAAGTGCATACGTTTTTTTTTAAATTGGAATGTGTCCAAACACTTGCTGACCGAAAAATGTAAAATCGCATCAGTTTATATTAAAACGACACGTTTCAATTGTACAACTATTTTTAACTATACACTTTTAAAATTATTTATAAGTTTCGTTTTTTATTAAAGAATATTGAATTTATTCTTTATTTATTTTTGATATATTCAAAATGAATTTACTTTTCCAGAAGCTTATTGTATACTGAAACTCAATTCATATGAAATTATTTTTGATATGAAACTGTAAGCATAATGATTCATTGACAATGATTAACATGAAATTGATTAAAATAATATATAATAACTAATCCAAATTATCAAAATCGTGAATACATCGAAATTGCACTTACACATTGCGAAACCATTACATTCGACATTCGCTGAGGTCGTCTGAAATGAATTCTGCGATTCAATTTTTTGTAGGCCAAGTGCACAGAGAAATTAGTTATTACAACATCGTTCGAGACGACTAAACTGTTTAAACGACTGTAATAAAACTTCAGTGTAAGAAATACAGAACTGCAGTCGAAAACGTTACGGAAATAGCGCGCGCTTTTCAAATCAAAACTCGGATAGAATTTTTTTAAATAAAACAATTTTCAGTCCATCGTCCTGCACTGTGGTAGGTCCCCTTTTCAGAAAATGATTTCATAGTTCAATTAACTTTCAGGTCGCGTCCCATTCGACCTTTGCCCCTTGTTTGAATGTCATTGAACGACCTTCAGTTTAATTCGAGAGAATCAAAGTTTTTCGATAGTTTTCCGGAAGTTTTTCCGATTCGAACTCGTCCGATGAACCGCTGTAACGTGTCTACGTTCAGATCTTCGCCGAAGTTTGAATATTCAAAAATGTCAATAAATAAACTTGTTATTCGAATCACAATTTCGTTTATAAAGTTTTGTAAAACTTTCATTATCCGATTTTAAGTTTGCTGTATGAATCGTTCAAAAAATACGGAAATTAATTCGTGATTTATAATCGGTTGTATTATTATATGGATGAATTTTGGATTACAGAATAATGTTGAATGTTGTGAGAAAAAAAATTGAATTCTGACATTGTTGACCTTCTTGAAGGACATTCCTGATGGAGCAGTTTCGTATGAAATCTTGGCCCGATTTCATTTTCATTTTACGTACGTACATCGCGATTTACAACTTCGATTTACAATAAGTGAAATTTTATAAATATAAAGCGGAAACGTTTATATTATGTTTTCGATATGTCAAAATGACTAATCGTCATATTAATTATCAAGCACGGTTTAAACGATAAGAACACAACAAATTCCGAATGCATTTTTTTTTCAACAATTTAATCAAACTAGTAATTATTTCATCGCTATTAAAATTAACGAAACTCTATATACCAATTAAAAAGTGTGTTCGAAACTTTTCGAATCGAACTTTGAAAAGATCAACATCCGAATCAAAAAGTTTTTTTCAACAATAAAAAAAGTTTATAAAATAAATTTAAAAAAATCTGAAATACTAACAAACAACACAATTATTTAATAACAATTGGCTATAATACCAAGTCTCAAACTAACCAGAAACCAACAGTTTTGCTTGCAGTGATGCTCAGCCGTTGGCCGATGTAACGGTACTGGAGCGGGTGAGCAAGTCCCGCCTAATAAGAAGGTGAACTTGGGGGTCACCCCAGGGGGGGCGGAGCGCCAGGGGAGGGGCGGAGCGCCCGCGCCCCCCGGAACACCCGGGGAAGACGGGCACGTAAGCGCTCGTGGGGTGACCACGCGTTTCGGTGGTTTGGTCGGACTTAATTAGAGTGGTGTTGTTTAGTAATGTGTTTTGGCCTAGTTGGGATGGGTGTGGTGTTTTTTTTTCGTTTTGGTTGTTTTTGTGTGGGAGTGTGTGTGTGTGTGTTTGTGTGTTGTAGATTTATGAATTGCGATTATACAGAGTGGTACAAAGGTGTCCATAAAGCCTTAGAGAGGTCATGTTGATTGGAACATTTTAAAAAATATTGTAAAACCAAGTCCAAAGTATTTTAGTTTTTGAGTTATTATTCTTTTTATTTTTAAGAAAAAATCTAAAATTTTGCACTTGAACATTAATAATTTCCAAATGAAAGATAATTTGGTAAACAAACCTTATTTTTATGTTTGTTTACTTTGTATTTAATCCTTAAATAGGAAAACAAAAATCTATATCAGCAAAAAAAAAACTATCAGAAATACATAATTAGTTACCAAAAAGTTATTTGATATCTTTTGTTTAAAAAAAACGAAATCCAAAGTTTTCAAATATTTTTAAAAACATCTCATTTTTTCCTTTTCGATTGGTGCATCAAACATGTAAATATCTATTTTATATCTATTATTATTGAAAATTATTAATTATTATGGAAGTATTAACGTACTTAAAAAAATATTTTGCTATAAATTAATAATTTATTTAACAAAAACGAATTTGATTAAATTTCTAACACAAAACTCAAAGCAACTAACTCAACGTCTAAACATTCCGAAAAAAAATTTTTTTTCAACAAACCAAAACTACTTTGAAATACCACATTATCCGCAATTCATATCGCCCAAGAAATACCAGGTACAAAATACACAAAGCAAGGGGAGACATCACAAAAGCCGGGATCCACCAACCCACCTGGTTTTTCGATACTTCGAAACACCTCGCGGCACATTTTCGAATCGCACATCGTTCGTTCCGAAGTTAAGCGACGAATAGCGCGGCCAGCACACGAACTTACATCGAAGCCTTAAAAAAAAAGATTGAAAACGAAAATATTTCACACTCCACATTTCAAGCGAACGTGGTCACAGCAACGTTCGTCACCGTCTTGTAGATCGTCGCACGTGACGCTGAGATCGTAGTCAACTTCACACTCGTTTTCCTCAATCATTCTCGAAAGTTAATTATTGCACAATATTGCAAAACGATTGCAATTGCATTTACGTGACAGCTGGCAGTGAATTCGGCGCAATCAAAGTTAATGGAAAATAGTTGTGATCCCGTCGCGCGTGTCAACGAACTGACTGCCTCGGGATTCGAGTTATTTTTCGTATCGATCTCAAAAGACTTTGAACTTGTCCTTTTTGCACTGTCAAGGTCAAGTTTGTGAAAATTAGACCATGTGTAAACGTTATATAGTTGAAAACTTTATCGTCTAATTTTAAATAGAATACATAGATACGTCACGAAAAAATATCTTACGATTAGGTTATTTCTGTACATCGACTATTCATGAAAGTAATTCCGAAAATAGCGTATTTATCACAGATTATTATTTTATACAATTTCCTATTTGCGAAAAAAATTTCCTTATGAGTATATTTCTTCCTTAAGCATCGCTTTGTATTAAATTGAACGACGCAAAACGAAATTCTCGGAAGTATTACGTTCTGTGATAATCAGCCAGGCCTCTAATATTATAATTGCTAATACATATTGTGCAATAAATTGAAATATTCCGCGAAATTTACTCAAAACGCTGCAATATTTATTTTTAACTGGCCGAATAATACTTATAGAACCGGTGTTTACATTATACTATGAAGAGTAGGCCGATGAATTTTCGTGTATTTCTGCATCAATTCATGGTTTCAAGATCAATAATTCAAACCTTATCAATCAGTTTCCACGATTCTTAGTATTTTATATCAGATAACGCACTCGGTGAATACCAAAGTGTTGTCATAGCTTGTAAATAAATTTTCCTGGTTACAGCGTATGTATTGTGTTTAATTTTATTTTACAATCAGTTTTAAAATCATAAAAGTACATTTAAAAAATTCAAGTTTATCATTATAAATTTATGAATCATTATAAACATATACAATGTCATTATGCAGATAGAAACATAATAAATAAATTGAGTCTCTGAAGAAAAAAAGAAAATCTATACTTGCAATCGTTTCGACCTCAAAAAGTCCTTGAAGGGAAAGATTTTATTTCATTTTTCTCACGATTTTCTAAAATATAACGATATTGTCGTAATGAAATTTTTTTTTCGCAGCAATAAAATTTACCAGACATGTCAAATTTAGTAAGAATAACAAGAGCGTAAAAAAACCTGTCCGCTTCAGATCAATTACACGACTAGCCGGTTGCTTTTCCTCCGTATACGTAAATATATTATTAAGCAAACAACAAAATCAACTTAATTTAAAATTAGTCAGCACTCACCTTTTGTTAAGTTCGGAAAACACCTCGGAATGGCTTCCGTCCGACATTTTGGGCGCAGGTTTACGTGCGGAAGCGAACGAAAATCACTGGTAATTGAAGCTATTTTCGGCGTACTATGATTAGATAAGAAAAAAGAGACAGTTTACTTTGCTTATCAATCACAAAAGTCGTTTTGTCTAGTGTCCGTATACCGAAAATATTCGGTTTCGTAACGGGAATCGATAGTTTGGTGTGTGCTCGTCTGACACTTTCGGTGCTCGACCACGTCCGAAGCAGACAAAATGAGTTATGCTTCTCAAACTGTTGAGGTTGTTTATTGGTTGACGTTTTTTGATTATTTTTCAAATTTTTCGCTATCGATTTTGACTTCTATACGCGTTTAAGATTCGTTTCTATTACACTTATAAATCTTTGTGGACCAATTAATTAGTCTTGTATAAAATATATTACGAAAATTTTAAAAAATAATTCGAAATATTTGTATGAAAATTAATCGTTAATTTAAAGTTACTTTCGATGCCAGCAATACAAATAAAAGCTTGCAATTTAATTACAAACGGGCATATGTTATATACGAGGTCGTTCTTACTAAAGGGTGTAGGCGATGTATAAATTAAAATAGATTTACCGAAACAAAGGGGACGGAATATTAATAAACTTACATATATGTATATATAACCTTGTCGGTTTTACCTACAGTTGAAGTTAAGCGGCACGTTGATCGGATACTTGTTTGAGATCATTCGATAAAGGATTCTTTTAGTATTGGAGCTCGATTTTATCATGAAATAGATACATAATATTTCAAATATTTCTTTCGTGTATTGATCTTTATACATATTCTGAATTTGACGATGATGTAGATATACATGTATATCTATACATAAAAAAATGTATTAAAAAAAAATGTTCGACAATCGCTGCCCAATTACGGGCAATTAGAATTTCGGTCATGACAAAACCACGTTGAAAATTTCATTGTGAGTTCAACACACATACCATTCAGATAATAATTATGAAAGTGCAGAAAGATTCATATCCAATCGAATTTTATGAGCGAAAACTTTTTAATGATCAAATATCCATTGAGAAAATTATTTAAATTTCATAACATATTCGTCCATTTATTTTCCGATGTAGAATCACGTTGTCTTTATTATTTAGCGTCCCCCATTGCGAACGAAACTAAATAGATATAATTATCCATTCAACGCTGTTCGAAACTCTAATTAACGAAGTTTCAAAATATCAAACCAAATTTATTCAAAAAACTTTTCCATAGAAGAATTATAGCATAATACATCGAATGGCGAACTGAATATTTCCAAAATCGAAAAACCTATAAAAAACTATACAAACCGAGCAAAAACGAATCGGAATCCAATCACAAGATTCACAATGCATTTTCAGCAATCATTGGCAACGCAATTTCGCACAAGGTCCAAAAGCTTGCCAAAGCTCGCACCGAATCGGACCAGATTTTTGATTTTGAATGATTAGCGTCCTTTTTCGCATCTAGATCATTTCATGAACAGATTCTAGACCAGATTCAGGCCGTTTCGGGTCATCACACTTTGTATATTAGCCCGCTTCAATTATGATTAATCGATACGCTATCGTGTGCATATTAGTGTACGAGTGGACTTATTAATATATGACGTTTGGCGCGTTGAACTGTTATTTGTTGGCGGTCAATGTCAACGGAGTGTACCAATGTTTTATTTTCGGTGATGTAAATTGTGTTTTTTGATCAGTTGGGGTTTTTTGTATATGTTTATGAGTGGTTTCTTTAATTTTTGATTGCTGAAGTTTAGCGGAGTGGGAAATTCAATATATGCATGTTATCGTGTAAATAATCGGAAATGAAACTCATCGAAGTATTATAAGAAAAACTGTCCAAAGTTTTTTTTTAAGTTCCATTAGTTGAAAATTATGTATATTCATTATAGAAAAATATTTGAAAATGATTTGGCACCGCTTTAATAAATATTCTATTTCAAATTAGTGGACTAATAAAAAGTCGATTTGGAACATTTGTTTTTATTTGTGAATCATCATTCTACAACTGTACAGATAATTTAATAATCAAAATATAATTAAGTATCTTACAACAAAACAAGTGTTTGTGAAATAAATATCTACATAGTTAGCTCCAAATGTATGTGAAAATTTGATCTTGGTGTTGTGAACTTTTCATAAAAGTTCAAAGTATGTTTTCAACAACTTCAATTCCTTTTCTTCGTTATCGAATTTCGTCTTGAAATGTTTTTCATCCAGCATATGCAATTGTATTTGACCATCAGAAAGATGAAGAATCTAAAACCACGAAAACAAATTAATAAAATTCATCAATACAATACCAAACCGACATTTATGCGATTATTCACCATCAAATATTTCATGGCACCAGTTCGATTTTGATTGAACGACAATATTTTTCCATCGAGCAAAAACCTTGTTTTGCCCGTATCGTTGTTAATCAAATAATTGAAATACATTTTCGGCGAAGTGTCGCTATTAAACAAATCCCAAAGTGCTATAGTTCCGTCGGCGAAAAACGTGAAAAACATATGCGATTTCAATTCGCACCAATCAATCCAAAAATTGGGCTTCACCTTGTCGATTCCCGAATTAGAAAAATTATAAAAATCATACGACAACGTGAACTGTTTATAAGCATGAATATCAGTTTCGCTTTGACCATAAAAGAAACTCCTGAGTGGTTTCGTCGATTTTTTGGAATACAAATGAACAATGCTGTTACTACAACCAGAGAAAAAGAAAGGTAAATCTGTAGACGGAGTTTCTATGCACGTAACACACGAACCCGTATCTGAAACATTTTTTTTTTATTTATTTACAAAAAGATCGAATTTTCAATGGTATTTGCCATAAAATAAATATACCTTCGCATTTGTGAAAATTGACGTTCTTCCTGATACTTCTTGGCGAATAGTTCAAAATTTGACAATTGTTACACGCGACAAGAACGTCTCCTGTGACGTGGTGTTCTTTCATGATTGTACAAATGATTTTATTGATAGGATCGATTTCGTTTGAATCGTTATGGATTTCTTTCGATTTCGATTGATCCTTTCTTGTTATCAGATCGTCGAGTTCGATGTCTGGTTCGTCGTCTGTGAAAGCTCTCATAATACCTTTTTTGCTATGGGGATTTTTGTCTTGTGGAAGGTTCGCTTTTTCTGTTTTGTCGCTCGATGTATTCGATTGAATTTGTTTGTGAGAAGATGATGTTTTGAATTCATTGTTGTGAAAAATGAAATTGTTTAAATTCACGACGTTCGTTTTCACCAATGATATGGTTGACCATTGCGAATGGTAGTTATCAACGTTTGTGGCATTTTTGTACGCTGGTTGCTTGTGGATTACGATCCAAATAGTCAAAAGTCCAAATTCTTGTAATAAATAGATTTGCTGCAAAACAATTTTATTAAAATTAAAACTAAAATGCTAGATTAAAAATGAACTGCGTTAAAATTAAGTATTATCACAAAACACTGAATTACATTATAGATGATTCAATAACAAAATCGCTGGGCACATTTTTAAAATTCATAATATTTCAATTATTTTTCGTCATATAATAATAAATCATCGCTATAATTGCCATTTATCATAAAAATTCAAAACGCATGACAACATCGCAAGTATTATTTTAAGATAAAACATTTTTTTAAATACCTGATTAGTACTAAAAAGATCTTTAGCTGAAGTATCATTCTTGGAAACCGATTTGGAAAACAAGATTTCCACACAAGAACCTCCTGTATAGCGATTTTTATTGGACGATTTACATACGTCATATCCACTGTGAAAAGAACATATTCTGAACAGCTCCTTTTCAATACCATCTGGATTTGATGTATCTGGTGAGGTACTCATATTGGAATATAAATTTTCGAACCACATATTTTGTTCTTTTAAGTTCCAAGCGGATACATTCCTGTAAAATAAATTTAAATCATTTTGACGAATTTTCAGTTTTTGAAAATGATCGATAAATTCAAATTTTCACATAAATAAACAGATGTCACTAGTAAAAAAATATAATTTATTAATTTTGTAAAAGAATTAAACTTAAAAATTATAAAAAACCTATTAAATTATAAAAATATTAATTTTATTCTAAATTAAAATTAAATTAAATATAGATTGTTTACTAGTGACATCTGTTTATGTAATGTTTTATGCAAAAAAATTATTTTATATATATAGATGTCTCTGTACAAATGTATAAATTTAAAATTAAAATACATATAACATTCAGAATCTAATTGTAAATTGTATATTTATTTAAATAATAAAGTAAATTTTTACCCATCTTCCAGTCCAGCAACTACTATTCCAGATAATCCTTTACTTATTTCACAACATTTTATATTTCCAATTGTACCTAACATTTTTGATGGCTTCAATAAATTTCCTTTCAAGAACCATGTACAAATAATTGAACACATATCTATGTTTGGCTTCTTCGAAACAAGCTCACTTTTAACCGGATGTATGGTCAGTATAATGTTCGAATCCATTTTGGAAAACTGAATTTTTTCTAGTGGTCTTTGTTTAATTATTTCATAAATATATTTTTCATTTTCATTATAAGAATGTTTTTCATTAACTGGATTTTCTCGTAAAGCTGTTGTATCTTCACTAGAAAATCTTTGAATATCATCTAAATAGCTTAATATGCTTTTCCCAGTCTTATCGATAAACTTTGTTAACTTAGCAAAATTAGTTCTATGAACTATTGATAGTTTATTTTTAATTTCAGTATTAGTTACTAAACTATCTGAACCGCAACCTGATTTTTGACTTACATATATTTCTAATGGAGAAAATTTGTCTTTCGCATAATTCTTCTTATCTTTATCATCATTTTTGCCAAATATTATATCACTGTTAGAAAATTCTATCGGATGCTGTGTCCATTTGTTTTCAACAAGTATTAAATCAGTTTGCACATCTTCATCTATGTAATCATCATTAGTTTGGCACATCACTTGTTTCATATTAGATTTTCCATGAATCATTATGAAAGAATCATAGGACATGGGGAACATTTCAAATAAAAAATACTTTACATGATCAAGAACTATCAATCCTTTTAAATCATGTGCTCTTTGTGAATAATTAGATTTCTTATTCATATTATCGTCATTATGAATACCATTGCTTTCTGTCTTGGATGATATTGAAATATTATTGATAGAACATAAAGGCCCGGCAGAGTTTTCGTCAAAACCTTCATCTGTTAATGATGCCATGGATTGGGGCAAATATTCAATTTTTGGATTGTTTGTGCTAACATTTTCGATAGTTCTCTGAGGACTTATATTGGATTTCGTATCACTAGTTTTTTGTGATTCACCCAATTCATAATTTCCCGAATCGAATATCTTATCGTCTTTAACTTTATTTTGATTTATATTGTTTAAGGAACTCAAACCACTTGTAGTAGAACTTACTTCATCAATATCACTTTCACTCACTTTACTAGATTTATCAGAAGAATTAAATGATTCAAAATCTGATTCATATGATTCAAAATCATCTTCATAAGATAACGCATCATTTTCATTTTCTTTGCTTATGTCATCTTGTTTTTGATCAGTATTTTTTTCCTTACTTCCATGAGTTTTATTTTGTTCATCTAATGAAATGAAAAACGCTTTAGGTTGGGCCAAAAGCTTTCTATTAACATTAACTTCTGATATATTATTGTCGGAATATTCAATATTTTGCACCAATTTATCGATAATTTTTATTTCTTCGGGTTCTAACGTTCTAGTACGATACCGTTTATGATTATTCAAATTAATTTCTTGTTTTTCGCTGACATTATTTTTACTGCGTGCTGAATTTTTAACAATTTGTTCATCATTAGAAGTACCGAAATATTTTTCTTCAACTGTGTTTTCTTGGGCTGAATTTAATTGTAGTTCCTTTCTTTTTTGTTTTGGAGAGTTAATTGTAACATTCGTCAACGGTTTTTTAGCTACGTTATTTTTATTCGAAATTGTATCATTGTGTTTCGAACTACTTTTTCTAACAAGAGAAGAAGTCGACTTCTTAACTAATGTAACCTTAGAACTATCGTTCTCAATTTTTCTCTTAATAGGTAAATCTTTCGCATTTGTTACAACTTGATGATTTCCTTTCAACGCTTTCATTTTATTTAGCGATTGCCTTTCAATACTAACGTTCGATTTTACGACACTTGAAACAATTTTTTTACTACTCGATGATATTGCCTTCGAATCCTTTTCAAGATCAACGTGCAATTTCGGCTTCTTCTCCAATTTCTTTGAAGTGGTCGCTTTTTCATTATCAACCGAAGATTTGATGCTTTTAACACTGCTTTTCCTACCGTCTTTTTCATTTTTATCTGTTGTGCTTTTTCTGCTCGATAACATTTAAAAACTCACATGAATCACTTCGCGTTCCCTCTAAAATTAATATCAATACAATCACCATTGAAAAAAAATCATAATCATAAATCTGCGACTTTGTTCACATCGAGAAAATGATCACAAACAAAATTGTACTTATAATACCTTATTATCGATTCAATTTTCAATGGTACCGTCCGAAAATGCTTCACAACCGCCGTTAAATTTCGCGTATTTTTAGAACGGTTACGATTATTATATTTTTTAGAAGTCACTAGGCAAAACCGAACATTGTGATAGTTAAAGGTGAGAGACAAGTATCTGTTATGAGCGTTTGAAAAAATTCTGACCTCAACCTAGCCTCTGTTGATAGGCGCACATCGCCATGGTTACGAACTGTACATAATCGTTAGATTTATTAACATGAATTATGTATCGAATTTGTTGTGAAAACCGCAGGAATACATAAAAATATGACATCTGTCCAATTTAGGAATCTGAAATTTTTATCGCTATAAAGCACGTAACGTTAATATAGCGAAGAAAATCGGAAATCTGTTTGCTTTTTTTAGTCAAAATAGAAAATCATGATAACGTTTTTATGCTTTGTTATTTGTGAATATTTTTAACGTCGTTTTGGATTAAAAAAAATGAAACTAGAGCAATACTCATTATTTCGAATTGATGATAAATAACAAAAAATAGCTATCATCACGTACTTTCTTACTCATTCATTTTGAAAAGATAAAATTTTGATTGTTCAGAATATTTTAATCTGTTCAAACGATTTAAACAAGCGTTTTGTCACGTTTTTCGTTACATTTTTCCAAATAAAAACTCTGTCGATTTCTATAAACCTCATTTATTCTCGTTAATTTTTCAAAAAACATCCGCAATGAAGCTAATTGCAGTCGTGATTGTCATTATATCCATTGTGATATTGAAGACAAACTGTCAACCCCGTCAAAAGGTAATTTTATTAATATGTACTGATAATATTCAAAAAAGAAAACGTGCTCTTGAATATTTCAATTGCTAATTGATCGATTTCAGGAATTCGCTTCTAAATCGAATGCATTACCGATGGACAATCATAAAGAAGTTAGAGCAAAGTATTCGTGTTGTCCTGGGTAAAAAAATATCAATTGCACATTTTATTATATTGTTTCAACTATTGAATTTCCCTTTTTCTTCAAATAATTCAGCCCTGATCCATGTCCATATTACATGAAATATATTAGTAACCACAATATTGGCGAAAGTAAGTTAATGTTATATTTCTTATGCACTTTAATTAATATCATATGTGTTTCGTATATGTAAATTAATGTTTGATAATTTTTTCAGGTACATCGTTTTTTTTCAACGCTCTGAAATATAAATATGATAACTATCACTAATTGGCACATAATAAAACAGTTATATCGGCAATATTTTTATAAGGCATAAAATTTAACATTGATAAATAAATTTGTACACAAGTTATAAATAAATTCATGTTTTTTTCTATATACGAGTACGTCTTCATTTCAATTAAGCTAAATGAAACCTTACATACGAATTGTCACATTAATGAAAATCGATTTGACACAAAAAAACATTGACGGCATAGCAAGCAGAAAATTCACATTTATCAACATTTTCTGAATTACACAATCTATTCGACTTTTATATTACTAAAAATGAAACCAAAACTGAATAAAATTATATCTGAAATATAATATCATCAGTGGTAATATAACATATCAGCTCAGTTTCAAACTCACTCCACCGTCAAAACGACTAAATTTCATCATGAATACAATAATCGAATAACAATAAACATATAACTAAATAAATACTACATTATAAATATTAAACCCGATAGTTATTAAATCAACTTAGGAAACAAAATAAGGAACTGCTCCAACAACGTAAGCTGAGGTCTGGGCGGATAGAAATTCCTTCCTTTGCGAGTTCCCAACACCTTATCCTTGCCATTTTCATGTTTTCCATTGGCACCGAAGGTCTGTGGAGTCAATCGTCCTCTAGGATCAACCTGAGTATCTAAAAGAGGCTTCAAAGGAGGCGTTGGAACTGTAGCAACTATACGTTTCACTTTGACCACAGGCGGAGGCTTGACAGTGATCACCCTGAACTTCTTGTACCTCTGGAAAGGAGGAGAAACAGCTTGGCCTCCGACTTTGATAGATCCCCTAGATTTCATAGCATCAGCAACAGCGTCAGACGAATGCTCATACACCCTATAAGCATTAGGATGATCCTGGTGATGATGATGATGGTGGTGATCGGAATCCATCATTTCATCTTCCGACTCCGGAACCAGAATCCTATACCTGGGGAACATCGGTCTCCTTTCAGACATACCGTTTATTTCGCTTATCAATTTAGCGTGGTCTTTCTCCAATTTGGTCGGGTCCCCAAAAGCTGTCCTGTCATTCCTGCTGGTCTTCCCCTTAAAGAACTTCTTCGGCGGCCTGCTGTCGTACTTCTTGGGTGGTGACGATTTGTACACCTTTTTTTGCTGCTGCTGATCCACCGAGAGCGGCCTCCATTCGTCTGCACAGAACAAATCATTATTATTACCTTTTTTTGCAAAATGTCGCGCTGCATAACGGTGTTTACGGTTCCAGACATTTTCAAATTGGAGCGCGATGATGCACCGCTCGACCGAAACCGAATCGCAGTTCAATTATGCGTAAAAGCTGTGCTTTATGGTCTGCGAATTCGAAAATCATTTATATATATAAAAATAAAACTAAAACAATCGAACTGATGTCTGGTTTCTGCCCTTGAGTTTCGTAGTGGCGTGAAAAAAACAAATCGATAACTTCTATTGAAAAATGTTTTTATTGAGAAATAAGAAATCGAACACGTTGTACCGATAAATACTAATAGCGAAATTGCAAACTTGCTTTTATCGTTCGAAAACACAAAATAAACTGTTATTATAAACATAATCAATAATCTGAAATTATAATTCACGATCAGTCAAAATAATCATAAATAAATTCCAATATTACCTTCAATCGCACAATCGTAATATTTCATCAACTTCCCCCGATAATAAAACGGATGCAGATGATGCTGAAACAAAAAGAAAAATCATTCACATACCACAACCAATTTCGGAAAATTCGTCACATACAATATCGTTACATAATTTTTTCACATGAAAAACGACATTGAACTTGGCCACCATGGCGAAACTCGCCGTTTGGAGAAATCTCCCATTCTTTATATTGAACGTTATCGCACACTATCTTCACTTCGAAATGTGTATGTACTTTAGAAAAAAGGCAACAATTGCGGTCGCACGCTATAATTTGTATCTGCAAAGTAAAACTTTTGTATCGCGAGCGAAAATCTCTCTGAGTCTTTAGGCCGGTGATAAAGTTCCCGATGATCGATCTTTTTGCATAAACGAAAATCACAAACCATAATATAGCGAATAATGTTATTGTAATGAAACATGCAATCGATCACGCGCCAAAGATTTTCATTACTCTTTTGCATAACATGCGAGATAATACAACTCTAATATAATTATGGGGACAATTTAAACGTGCATTATATAAAACAAATGTGCGTTTAACCTGGTATTTATTAAAATTAGTGTGCATTGAAAAAAATTATTTGTGTATTCGAAAAACATTTTGATATTGAAAAAAGTATCTGTACCTTGAGACGAATAAAACGTGCATTAAAATAAATATAAATAAACGATCGGAAACGCCGAAAACGGGACCATTATTCACAACTTTCATAATAGAATCAAATTGAATCAAATTGTTAAAGCGTGATTAAAATTAAATTAAATTAAAATTCTAACAAAAGGAAACGTTGATAATTGACAGTTGTAATGTATTTTTTGTAGAAGAAGATTTTACTCTGTCGACGTTGTCACCTCTCGAACATTTCAATACATAAACTATTTTTTTTATTGTTCATTTCATGTTTATAATGCTCACTTTATAATGCACAAATTTTTTTTTCATTGCATACTAAAAATAAAATGATGCTCGATACGAGATTCTTTAATGCACATCGTATATCCACAAGTAATTCGTTTTATGGCACAATCTATACTTTTTCAATGCACAGTTAAATCACACCTATATAATAATTATGCGAAAACAATATCTTATCGCAAATCAGGACATAATATCATGAAATAGAACAAAAAATCTCTGTTTATATAAATAAATTTTCCATTGAAAATGGAATATGTTGATGAATAAAGAAATTCGAAAAAAAACGCTCGCAATAGAGATATTCGGCAATTATCGGTGAAGCACTTTAATTGCGGTGTCACACCACAATTACGTGTAGACAATGAAAATAGCATGAAATTCAACGAGATCGTGTCGACAAACCTGATCAACGGATAATATTATAGATAGAAATGGCGACTTTTGAACAAAAGCGCGCGAAAGAGCGCGTGAGAAATGTTTGCACCAACAGAGAAATTCTGAGTAAAAATAAAATAAAAAAAACAACATGATTATTTATCCGTTCCAATATTCGTTTTCGCTATTGAACATAAATAAATAGATTTTAGTTTTATTGAGAAACAATAAATAATGTTTGTTCGTTATGTGCGTGTTTCTAATGCAGATCAAATTGAAAATTATCGCATTAAATGTACATACATTTATTTCAAATTTAAAAATTAACCGCTTAATTTCACTTAGAGTTAAATGTGTTATTCTTATTACAATAGGAAAATATCATATAAAATAATAAAAATGCATTGTATTAATAAATTTTGTTGAATGAGAGAAAATATAGATGAGGAGTAGTCAAAATGAAGCTGAATATGAACGAAAAGTCTTCATATACATATATTCAAGAAATTGTTAGAAAAAAGTTGAGAAAGGTTATAAAAAGGTTGTTATAGAAAGGTTGCGTTAATAATAGAATTAAATCGTTAGATGTGAAATAAAAATCGCACTATATAAGGATTTTCCGCTATGGTGAATGGTGAATGTTTGCGCAAATTGGTGATAATTAATCGTGTAGTATGTTTTGGAAATTGTTCCCATATAAACAATGATGCGTTAGAACAAATCAATTAACAATAAAAAAAATTCGCGCATGAAATTCAATCGAAAAGAAAGCTTTTGAAATTCATACACGATTCTTTATAAACAAAATACAATATCACATGCGATTTCATACAACGAAAAAAGTTTTGATTGCTAAACTCGCTGACAAATCAAACATTTCAATATAAACAAATATCATTTATTAAACAAGCCCACAAATAACTGTTTTCAAACTGGACAAAAAAAACACATTAAATGCATAAAAAACACACAAAAAACCAAACCAACCCCATATCCGACTCCCTGCGTGATATCGCCATCTTGATAGCCGTACTTGACCCTCGTCTCCGGAACTTGCGACTCCTCGCAAACCACCAGCTCGAGCACCACCAGGGTGGCCAAGGCTGTCATCAGAGACGTCCCCAGACTCATGGTGGCCTTCATTGTCCAAGTCTCAAGGTCGACTGATGGCCGGGGCCGCGTTTCTCCAGAATGGTCCGTCTCCTACTCTCCCACTCGTAGTTATACGGTGGGGAAAATCGTAGGTGGAAAATCGAAAGGCGAATGAATGCGGTATGAAAAAAATCGCATGCGAATTTGCGATAGATAAAAATCGATACGAATTTTTATTTTCACTAACCCCTGACCCAATCTTACGGTTGTGTGTGTGTGTATGTTCTATTTCGATTTTGCCGTGTTGGTTTAGTCGATTGTAATCGATTGAGTCAATGTTTGTCTTTTTCAAGCTTTTTATTAACTTGCTCTGAGGCGCAGGTTTGGTTGTTTATAAAGTGAACGTTTGATAAATTTTGTTTCTTGACATCAATACTTTTATATTACTTATATAGATTCACTTAAAAAACACAACTGTCACGGGCCAGACTTTTTTGATATCATCGAAAATAGAATATTTAAAATGATCCTTTATCGAATGGTCTCAAATCAATAATATACGATCAAATCCATCTTAAGACCGCACCCATATCGCTGAACTTCATTGATAATTATGGAAAACTTTCGTGCAATTGACATCATATACAGAGTAGTCCAAAAGTTTAGGATAAGTTTTAAAAAGTTCATAATGGGTCATGTTATTTGGAACATTTTAAACCATACATACCTCAGTCCAAAATATAATATCATAGTTATTCAGTTATTATTATGTTTTTGATTTTTAAGAAAAAATATAAAATCTTGCATTTGCGCACTAATAATATCCAAATGAAAGGTAACATGGCAAGCAAATCTTATTTTTTTTGTTTGTTTACTATGTATTTAATCCTTAAATAGGAATAAAAAAATTATATGTCAAACGAAAAACTATCAGAAATACATGATTAGTTACCAAAAAATTACTAAAGTACATAAAGGGAAACTAGAGTTTTTCGATATTTCTTGAAAACGAAGTTCAAAGTTTTTAAATATTTATAATACATCTCTGTCTAAAAGCCTTTTCGATTGATGTATCAAACATGCAAATATCTAACCAACTCAAAACTAGGGTACAAAACCGAAACACAAAATTTTGACGTTTTTCCACTGAATGCTAAACTAAAAACTATCACACCAACGGTCCCCAGTCAAAACTATCAACTGTCCGCACAGCGCATCGCTTAACTTCATCAATCGATACGACAAACGTTATCGTACAACATACATCATATAGGTTACATATAAAATCGATACACAACCATAATCCAGAGATTAAGAGGTCACAGCAAAACGGCCGATGATCTCAACAATGTAAACACACTAGAAATTATGAAAGGCAATCACGCGACTGCTTTGAAATACGATGCAGTTTCGTGCAAGAATCGCGTTCGCCACGGCCGACGGAGTTTTCCACTTTTACTGTTGTTCGTGCATCAGTAAAAGTTAAGTTCATCCGATGGTCAATGGTCTGTGCGGTCGTGTAAGAAATGTCACGTGCGGCTGAAGCGGACGTTTCAGGAGTGTCATGAAAGCGCGATTTAAATTTTCGTTAGTTGAAATGTCAAATGGATGTCTTTGTTGGATTTTAGAAATGTGTTTTGGTATTTCGCTTATTGTATGCATTTGAATTTTATGCTTAACAGTCTGAAAATGTGAAATTCGTATGAGGATACTCTTCTATATTAAATCGGTTAATTAATTAATTATTGAAGATATCTCGATGTATACATAGAAGAATATTTCCTTCAGATATAATAATAGATCTAAATAATTTTTATTTATTTGAAATTGTGAATATAATTCTTATATAAATAAGTAATTTTTCCCAATATTATGAATGTATTATATATGAAAGAATCATTTAGCTATAAAGTGTAACAAATCAGTCGAATGAGCTGTTTTAATTTTTTCCTGGTAAATAAATAAACACAAATAACTGAACTTTTATAGATTTATTTAATTATAATTAAACATAAATAGTTTTATTACAATAAAATATAATATTAGTACTCAATAAAATAAAATTTATGAAAAATATATTTGTAAAAAAACATTTAAATATCGGAATGCAATACTCGGTAAATTGTGAATATTGTACATCTTTTAGTTAGAGAATCACATAATTAGGTATTCACTGACTGTTGTAATGCTTAATGTACCGAGCAGACGGATCTGTGACACCTTTGTTCCACTTCGGCATCCAAAAATGAGGTATAAGATGATCACAATCGTGGAATGATTTTTCAAATGACATTCTAGAAAAAAATAAAATTATCCATTATTACTTTTCTGTAAAATTACAAATGAATATTATATAAAAAATACATACCTATAATAATAAGATTCTTTGGTATGAGGAGGACAATGTTTATATTTTTTCAAAGAACCATGAAACTCATCATCAGTTACTCTTTGGTTTATGATATCTTGGATCACAGTAAATAATGATCTTTCTTTATCTGCAACTCCGTCACTTAAAAGATGAAAAAAATTGTAAGTTGATGACATATATTGTAATAAATTCTGAATTTGTATACAAAAAGATAAAAACCAACCTAAACGCTTCCTTAGGACGCCATAATATGCTATCAGGTAACAGGTTTGTGTTATCAAAAGCACTTCTCAACAAATGTTTTTCAACGTTGTTTATTGGTCTACGCAAATCCTCGCCCAAGCTCAGATAATATCGTGTGAAATCAATATCAAGGAAAGGACAGCGCACTTCCAAGCTGTAAAAAAATGATAATTAACATATCTCATTTACACGTTTTGCAAAACACTTATCTGTACATCAACATACCTGAAAGAACTAGTCATTCTATCTGTACGCAATCCATCAAATAAGTATATTTCAGATAGCAACCTGAATAATATAAAAAAAATGGAACAATATAGTTAATCAATTTTCAAATATTAATTATAATCTACAATATTATATATACCTTTCACTTTCTAAATGAGCAGCTTTTTTGTCAGGTGCATCACGGAAATAAATATAACCCTGAGCCAGTTCATCTGCACCTTCTCCACTATAAATTACTGTTGTGTTTGTTTTTTCTTTGATATATTTACAAAGCAAATACATGCCTAAAATTCAAGAAAAACATGCGTTATTTTAATTGAGTATTTTTGAATATTACTGAGCTATTTTACATTTTTTCTAAATAAAAATACTCACCAACACTAGCTCTTATAGTTGTGATGTCGTAACTTTCCAAATGATAAATAACTTGATCAATGCACTCTGCTACAGATTCTTCAGTAAATATAATTTCATGGTGTTCTGAATCAATATGATCAGCAACTACCTTCGCTGCAGCCAAATCAGGAGAACCGACCATACCAATTGAAAAAGTCTAATAAACAAAATAAACGAAATCAGCCTTATGTATATTTTTTTCATATGAATTTACAAAATATTTATACTTGTATCTTATATGGTAAGTTTAGATCCTCTGACAATTTTAGTACAATCGCAGCTACCAATGAAGAATCAAGTCCTCCCGATAATAAACATCCGATACGACGTTCAGCCATCAATCTCTTGCGACAGCTTTCAGTGAACAAAGAAACAATGCCATCAGACACACTTTTAATGTCTGCAAATATGAAATAAGCATTTAAAATATATTTCAGAAATGTGATATACTATTTTAACAAAAAAAATTAGTATGAATAATACTAACCATGGGAATGTGGGACTAGCTTCCAAAATTTCACATCGTCTCTCATGGAAAAGAATTTATCTTTCTTTATGAATTCAACTGTTCCATCATCATTGTAAGAATATTCTTCAGATGTACCAGGTGGAAATTGTGATAATTTTTTTGCAACTCCAGAAGCATGACAAATTTTTGAAATACCTTATTAAAAATGGAATAAACAAATTTAAATTGTTATTTTAAAAAGAAAATTAAATACCAACAATCAATTGATAATACCTTTTGCTTCAGAACACACTGCTAGAAAACCTTTAATTTCATCATGGCATCGGAAGAGTGGTCGAACACCATATGGATCTCTACCTAAATAAATCTTTTTAGTATTCATATCGACCAAACAAACAGCAAAAACTCCATCCAAAAATTTCACAGCCTTTTCAAATCCAAATTTAGCATAAAGATGAATAATACACTCTACATCACATTTGGTTTCATATTTGAAGTTGTATTGTTCTTTGACCTATTGTTTTATGTTCAACATCAATAAAATATTCAAATAAAATTTAACCATATCATTGCACATATGAAATTTACCTGCAAATAGTTATATATTTCTCCGTTACAAATAATCATCACATGGGGATAAGCATGTGTCTTCATAGGCTGCATACCCTCGAGATTGTCGATAATTGCTAAACGTTGAAAGCCCAAACATCCGTTCTTAAATCGAAAGAGTTATTATTGAAAGAAAAATCTTGACTAGATTGAAGTAAAAAGAAAATGATTTTACTTTGATCCGACTATCATACTCCATTCTCCAAGCATCTGGACCTCTGTGTTGAATGTTTTTAAAATCTGCCATATGTGCAGAAGAGCATGGCAAGCCGAACAAAGCCCAAATTCCGCACATCTTTGTTTCTTAATGAAGTATCACCTATCTAAAATAATAATAGCACAATGTAGAAAATAAATCAACAAGGAATAATAGGCAATAGTCGCATCAATAAATATAAATGCGTAGCAAGATTGAAATCTATATGAAAAATCTATTTGATTCGCAATAAGCAATATATGTACCATATCAATTGACAAAAATTAAAAACACATAGTTGCAGAAAAAATACATAGATTTTGTAATATATCATAAGTCACCTTTGTACATGTGCGATAAAAAAAAAATCAATTTGCATAATCGCATTAAATGCAATTATATTACGATAAATTTAATGTTACGATACACAAAATAGATTATTTTATTTGTGACTATGCTCCGATAATATAATATTCTAACAAGTGTAAGTAATTAAATTTTGTACAAATTGACGTTTCAAAGGTTACTTATAATGTTTTTTTGTTCTTTGAATCTTTGTAAATCAGGTGAGAAAAAATTATTAAAAAAAATATGAAATAGGTATATATTATTGAAAAATAGGTCTATAGTCTAAACCTATTTTTTTCTATACGAGCTGTTGTTTTTGAAAGTTATATGTATAAGTCTATTTTTGAAAACAAGAAAATGAGTCAATGTTCATTTTGATAAATATAACTAACTCTTAAAGGTGAACATTAACTAATTTTTTTCTGAAAATAGACTTATTCTACTTTCGAAAACAACAGCTCATTTATAAAAAAAAAAATCAAAAACATATATTTAAATTCAATGGGTTTTTCGGCTATTTGAATTTAAAAAAAATACATACAAAAATTTTAGAAACTTCGAAAGATTACAATAGAACCAAATACAACATCTATACTATTATAAATATAAATATAAATATTAAATATTATAAATATTTCAATAAAAAAAAAAAAAACACAAAACATAAACCGTTAACCAACTCAACAACAACGAACCTCAAATTTTCGCACGCGACCTCTAAATACAAAAAAACTCAACAAACCGAATACAAAATTACCAACATACGACGACCAAAAATCTCAAAATTTCGCACGCGACCTCCAAATACAAAAAAACCGCAACGACCACCCCCAAACTCAACAAACCGAACACAAAATAATCAATGTTACCAACACGACGACCGAGACCTCGAGCACCAAAAGCGCGCACAGCAATGTGCTCGCCGCCAAAAGCACGCCGGTTTTATACACCGTGCGAATGATGCAATAACACCAACCAGTTTGCGCATGTTCTCCACCTCCCCGAAGATCTTGACGTTCCGAAATGCGAGTAGGTGCTTCGTGATGATTAGCTGGCGGGGCACAGGGCCGGATCGCAATTTTGGATGCCCTTGGGGGGTGGATTGGAGCGGAAGTAAGAAAATTTGCGGTTTGGGTGTTATTAGTTATAACATATGTTCGAGAGATGGACGGGTTTTGGGTACTTGGGGGAGAATTGGGTGTTTTTTGTATGGTAGTAAACGTGAATGAGTTGTTTTTTAATGTTTCGTGTTGTTTTTAGGTGGGTTGGTTGCACGGGTATAGTCAGGGGGGAGCAAGAGACCCTAGCTCCCTATAAATTTTGAAAATAATTGTAAATTATGTTTTATTATGAGAATTATGTCGAGATAATATCATATGATTGTGAATAGACTCTTTGATTGCCTTGAATTTACACACATTAATGTATAATTAAAGTATAATTACTTTCATGAAAAAAAAAAAACCACACATTTGTGTTGCATATATGTATATAAAAAGTTTTGTTTCGCCCCTCCCTAAAAAAATCGTATCTATGATCATGTTGATTGTATATGTATTGTTAGTTTAACTTCAGTTGAAAAGTTGTTAATCTAAAAATGATTTTTTTTTATCTTGTACTAGATTTTATCAATTTTCTAATAAGTTTTTTAAATTTTGAATTATTTATTAATTGTATGTTTCGATTAATTGAAAACCTGTACACAAAATTAGGATATGACACGTAAAAATTGGTAATGAATTACAACATCTAAATAATGATTTTATGAAAAAGAAGATTGATGCTTTATGATTGTTAGCTATGTTTTAATTATTTTACTATAGAATACATACAAGGTAATGATAAACAAGCGCTTACTTAGTATTACAAATTTAGACAAATCTCCCCTATATCTTAAAATATAATATTTATTCGTTTTGTCGATTTTCCAACGAGACTCTCATGAGATTTTTTTATTGCTGAAATTTATGCAAGTGATTTGATATTTCTCGATTAACTGATTAAGTTAATCGAGAAATATCAAATCGATTAAATCGATTATCGATTAAGTTTATCGATTAGATAAACTTAATCGATAAACTTAATCGATTAATCGATTAATCGATTAATCGATTAATCGATAAAATTAATCGATTATTTGGTAGAATATAAAATTTGTAAAATATCAAAATGTTATATTTATGATCGTAAATAAATTGTTTTTATAATATTATATACTTTAAATTCAATTAAAGTATAATTTAATATGTAGAATAATTCTTGAAAGTTTGATGAGTTTCCAATAAATACGTTTATATTACAAAAATTACGTGTAATTATATTACATTATCATTTAATATGGTATGTTTTTTACAATAAATTAATATTTAAATATTGATGAATTTTCTTAATTGAATAATTATTTAATTTACATTTAATTAAACTTTATCATTTACCAAACACAATTATTATGATTCACATATTTATAGATGAAAGTGGAACTAACAATACATAATAGTTACTGAAAATATTTTTAATTTTAATAATATTATATAATAGAAATACTCTTTCTTGAAATACTTTGTGATGTTCTTTCATTCTTTAATAATACATAATTATTCTATGTATTCAAATTTTATAAATATTTCTAATATTTTTGAAAATAAACTCTTCTATAAAATTTTCATGTTTTTGCAAAAATACGAGATTTATAATATCGTATACAGTTTAACTTTTGTATTCAATGAAACAATCGATTATAAAAAAAATCATAAAAGAATTAAGTTCCAAAAAAACCAGTTTTAGAAGTGATGCAATTTTACTTTTTTGAATCATCAGATTTTTCTACAATAAAAATTAGATACTCGAACCCATAACTACAATTGCAAATGCGGTTACTTAAAAGCTTAATTATCAATTACAATGAATAGTTTCAAAACAAGCATTTTATTTATTAGGAAACAATCAGTATTCCTATCATATACCGAGTAGGTATTTGTGATAAAAAGCATTGTTTCAACTTATTATATTGTTCATTTAATATTCCGATAAATTCTGCGAGAAATAAGATTCGAGGTAAAACGAATTCTCTTTGAATGAAAAATGATAAATTAACAATAATATTTTCAATCAACATTTTGGTGAAAGTAGTGAGTTTAAAATGAGATCAAAAGTAAATTATGAGAAGGATTTCGATACGTATAAATGGGTAAGGTAGGTCACACGTTGAAGATGATAAGGCTGGGGGCCACTACGCTATCACCCCACATGTCAATATGACGACATCTATATATATGATTGAATAATATACGTTAAGGAAGAATACGTTCAGCTGCACCCATCAACGCGTTCAATAATAAATATGTTCAGACTTTTGGCTGACTGACAATGAGACATGCGGCATTAAATAAATACGTAAATTAAATGTTGCTTTTGCCCAACCAACCCCCACATTCAGTTTTCCTAAGAGGAAAGTGGAAGGGAAACGCGTCTAGATGTCGTTAATATAATTTGGTGTAGAGTAATAGCGTAGTTAATCCAAAATAAAATAATCATATTTAATCAAAATTCTTCAAAAGCTTAATATCTTGATTGTCAAAAAGGGTTAACTATGCTATCACCCCACAATGTTTTCAGGCCATTTTTTTTTTTTTTTAAAAGCCCTGCTTAATTTATTTATGTAAAAATACTAACAATGAATGTAAAGTATTGGAGATAATATACAATGTGTATATTGTTCATCAAATTCTTTGACTTTTGTAACGCATTATGATTTAAAAAAATGATTTTACTAATTTATATTCAATTTTTATTATTGCTGCTTGGACTAGTTTTTAAAGTCTCTTCAAACAGATGACCTTTTTAGCAATAATAAATCTTTGATTGTATTCTTAATTAGGTGAATGGTCTTTGAAATAAGATCTAATTTTAAAACATTTGTAAATTATTTGAATACAGTATTCAGATTATCTATAATTTCCCATAATAATACTTTTCGTTTAAAAACTTTTATTACCATGATTGTAAGCATTTGTGTTACTATTATAATAGAATTTGAAGAAAAACAATTATTTAATCATTGTTTCAACAATCAATGTTTATTTTACTTATATTACATTTTTTAATAATGAAATTAGCAAAAATGAATTTATATAAAAAAAATACCTTTTTTCGTATAAATAACTTACAATTGTTACTAGAATAATTTAAATAAAACTGTATATAAGTGTAGCAGGAGATATGAGTATTCGAAAAAAAAAAAGTATACATATAATATATAAATATGTATATAAATATGTAAATATTCAAATCGTTTGAAACTTTGACAGATTAAATAAATAAAGTTGATCACAGATTCATTTTTACTTATATAATATAATACAATATGAGATATTTTTCTAATTAAAGCATCAATGGTTATTAAATATTAATACTGATTATTATAGTGATCAGTTTGCAACTCTAATCTGACAAATGTGTTATGAAGCTTATTGCATGAAATAAATTTATTAGTTGATATTTAATTATATCTAATTATTCTACATTTTGTTTCTTCTTATAATACCAAGCAGCTACAAGAACTGAAGAACTGAGAAAAGTTGAAATCGTAAAGTTCGCCAACAAATTCAAATCAGCTGAGTCAACAAGCACGGTAAATATTCGAGCTGAAAAAAATAATTATGTACAGATGGATGAAATGTATGATTATAATATTCACTGAAAAATTCAATTTAATATTTTTAATATGAATTTTACTTGAATTAGTGAAAGCAGACAACATCCATGTCAACAAAGAAACGGCTTCAGAATTCTTAGTACGTAAGATTTCATACAAAAATATAATTTTACTAGATGCACTAATTGGGGTAGTGAAGGGCTGAAAATTTTACATTATTTGTTATTGAACTTTCATAAAATATCAATTAAAAAATTATGTGCAATATTACCAGAATGAACGTCAAAACTGCAGGAGATATTAAATCCAGTAAAAACACCGAAACTATAGCAAAATATAACAATGCATACATTTGCACGTTGAACTGTTCCAATAATTTTGAATATTTCAGCACGTAATAAATCAAAACAATTTCTTGCAGCAATATTATGGGATATTCCATATACGACATAAGACTGTATGAATTGCAATAGTTATATAGGAAAGTTGTTGAATAACTGTTAAATAAACTCATGTTATTTTTCATCTAAATGACACGTTTGTAAAATCCATATAAAGAGTATATTACCTGAACAATTCCAAAAGTAAACCTTTGGTATTGACTCCTTCTGATGATTTCACCTCTTTTATTTTCATAATCTGCGGTACTTTCAGGATGAGACATGATCCGATTGTGATCAAACTTAGAAAATCAGATATTAGTTGAACAATGGGACCTGCCATTTTCAAATATTATATTCTGCAATTAAATATTTTTATTAATTTACTGAAAACTTATAAATCTAATAAAAATAAATAATATATTGAATGTGACTGAAAAGCTTAAAAATCTATATGATAAAAAAAATACAATTACGATGAAACCTTATACGGTAATGAATGAAATTTAATTTATAGAAGTGTTTCGGAAACACACCTAAGTCTCTTTTTACATGGGGGATACGTTCCAAAGATTAACTTGTAAAAAAAAGTATGGAGAACATATAACTATTGAATATGGGTTCTATCAGAATATTTAGATATATAGATGGAACTTCGACCCAAATATATTTCATAAAAAATGTGTAATGTGGAAAAATTTTTCTTTGTGAAATCATCAAAAACTATTGTAAATTTTCATAAAATAACTATAATATATACTGGCTTGGCTAGATCCTACCGTTGTGGCATAATAATATTTATTTTTATTTTTAAGCGGTGTTCAAAAATAATCAGTTCTTTTTCTAGAACTGTGTTATTTCAAAACTGAGAAAAAAAAGTTTTGGGTGTATTTAAAAATATCTTATGATTTTAAATAATTTATGAAAAACTTTTTAGCTACCATCAATAGTGTTATTTAAATATTCAATAACATTCATTATTTGAACGAGCATATTGATATTTGAATTGAAAAAAGTTATATTTACTTTGTAACACCTTCCAACGGTGTAGTAATTTGGTATAGATGTTGTTACAATCAAGTGATAAATTTCTTTACTGTTATATGGTGGGGCTCAACAATGGAATAAATGTTGACTTCCTGCATCAGACGTAACATATGTTGAATAATGTTTATGATATATGATATACCTATATATTTACACTAAGAAAATTTTCAAAAGCTTGCACACATATAAGGTCATTTCAAATGTATCATTTCATATAATATAATATATAATACATATATGCATAAATTCGCAGTGCATTTTTTTTCATGATTGCTCTAAAATAAACACGTTTGGTGTCACAATTATCTTATCTCGGGTGCACAAAATTTATAAAGCCTACTTTACAATTTGAAATTATATTTGCAAAATTCTCAGATGAAAATCAATAATATTTGTAAAAGAAAAAATAATAATTAGTATGTCATCAATAATTTTTTTAATCAAAGGTGAAAATTATTATTATTCACAAGTTCAATTAGCATTAGCGCATCCCTACTATGCAAATGCAATTAGATGACAGATCTGTCAAAAAATTGACATTTGCCGAAACGCAAACATGAATCATTTTCAGACATGTAATGTCACGTGCAAAAATGAAACGACCAAAATACAAAACAGTTGATTTCCGACATGAAATTT
Organism: Hydropsyche tenuis; assembly: GCA_009617725.1. Lineage (NCBI taxonomy): Eukaryota > Metazoa > Arthropoda > Insecta > Trichoptera > Hydropsychidae > Hydropsyche > Hydropsyche tenuis. The sequence continues at coordinate 14,737 of VTON01000204.1, read as the reverse complement.
CGCAAAATAAAGCACAATATGAATACGTACGAGCGAAATCTAACATAAAAACGTGAAATTTTCATATACCGAACAAAAACGACAACCCCCCTTGCCGTCCTTCGGCAAACTGAGCTGGGTTGCTACTGAAGTTTAATATTGCCTTTTGGCTAGAATTGCTACATCCCCACTACTTACAATTAGTTATTTAGTGCGGTCCAGTTCATCGCCGTGCACCCACCAGTACAGGAAAGTGACGGGTTCCCAACCATGGGAATGTTCTAGAGCAGGCTTGTCCAAAGGGCCACTACGATGCCAAAGTGGCCCCCACTTTTCATACAAAAACAAACAACAAACAGCATTTATTCCGAAATAAACTCATCGAAATAGTTTTATAATGGAAATAAATTACTTTACTAATATTTTAATACTTATTACGTTTTGAATGTACAACAATTGAAATTTCGAGATTTGAAATTTGTAAGTGGCCCCCTTATACTGAAATTTTGGACAAGCCTGTTCTAGAGCAACGGTGCACAACCTTTTTCAGCGAAAGGGCCATCTCAACCGTCTCCGAGTGTTTAAGGGCCGCACCCCCTCCACAGAGCCGAGTCGCTTTTATGAGTGAATGGTACAATGCACGAAGGCGCTATCGATATATGCTTATTTAAAAAAAAATTTAATTATTTAAAAAATATATATATTTGTGTTTGTGTGTATGAATATTATTTCGTTTAAAAATATATTTAGCGAAATAATATAGTGCACATTGTGATTTACAAATAGTCCTGACAAAGTAAATCGAAAATATTTGTGGCGGTCAATGTGCCACGCGCGTCCTAGGTACCTGCGGCCCTTGATAGCCGTCGTGCGGCCCGGGGCCGCATAACGAATTTGAGGGCCGCAGGTTGTGCATCATTGTTCTAGACTTCTAGAGGCTCTAGAACTGAAGGTATTGGCAAACTCCGACCCGCGGATTAAAAATTAAAATTAAATTAATTTGAAAATAATCACCCTAAAAAAAAGTACATAAACTTCTGAACTTATTGTTAAATTACAGTTACAAAAGCGTTTTTCAGGTTTTGATACAAGGACAAAAAAAATCCATATTTCAAAATCCATTTAACTGTACAATTGAGAAGCTTTTGTCAGACCCTCAATTGGAAGTGATTGTTCTCCAAAATTAAAATTGAAAAAATTAAACAGATCAATTGTTTAATTGATTACAGAATTAATAACCGATTAATAACAACTATCTCATGGCCGAATGGCTCATAGATATATTTTTGTAGAACGGTTGCATGGATATATAAAATTGAGAATGTGTTGCATGTTCATTTAGTTAACTTAAAAACTTCTCTTTGGTGATGGTGAAGACCAATGACGTGTGTTCTACCGAGGTCTGAGCCATGTAGGACCAATGGTCTCGCCTCGTCTGTCAAACTGGTGGTCATTGATCGCAAAGTGGTCAGCGAGGGCGCAGTCTGCATAATCTTCAAACTCGTCTGTCCCGCTGGGGATCATTACGATCCGCTCAGAAGATAGCGACCACAGAAGCTAGCACATAGACATGCGTATCGTTGGTCTGAAAGCCTCCTCCGCTGGCATGGGTGGACTGGCTCTTATGGTACATGTCCCTCACCGAAATACGACTTGGGCTAGCGCAGTGAGGTATAGCCTAGACTGCCGCATTTGTCTAGTAAGGCCTCGTCCTGCAGTGGATAACTAATAGGCTGCTAATGATGATGATGATAGCTAAAAAAAATAATGAAAGTTATAGCTTACGATAAAACCGGGATAGATTACGTAAATACGGGACGTATAATCATGTTAGTTATACCTAGGGTGACCATATTTCCCAGGACCCAAAACGGGACGCTCCGAAAAAAAATGCCCCCCCCCCCATTAGAAAAAAAAGTTGGACGTTCAAAAATTTTCTCTCGATTAATATCATTATGGAAATACACTACCGATAAAATATATTTTCCCACCCATATTTTTTCCAATATCATACATTTATTAACGAATTTATCACTCGAAATAACTTTTAAATAATTGATAATATAATTTTAAATATATTTAGACAAATAAACAAGATCAAAAGTGACAAAAATTATTTTTACGATTTTTTTCTAATAAGAATAGAAATATAGAAAAAGTCCATCTTTTATTTTCATGCGATGTTTTTCATTTCAGTTGATCGAATTCTTTCGTTCTTTTATTATTTTCTATTGACAAAATAATGCTTAATTCAAAAATGCATTGAATTTTTATTTTGCTTTTAGTTTTCATAAAAAAACAGCGTTTGAGTTTCGCACTTTTTGTATCGTGTCTTTGTCTATAATTTTTATTTTTGGAAAAGTTTTCAGCGAAAAACAGTGATTTTATTAATTACACTATATTAGTAGTTTAAAAAATAACGCGTTTTTTGTTTTTAAAAAAATGTAGGTTATCTTCAAATGACATTTTTGAAAATATTAGTCATTTCCGTTGAATTTTTGAGCGATTCTTTAAAAAATCGAAAAAATCTAGTAATGTGGAACCTCGTAGGTGATTTAGACCGGCAAAAAGTACTATGATGCGACGAGACAAAAAATTATCCCGAAAATAATACTCAGAGAATAAATAAAAATTCATTTTTTAAGTAAATAAAAAAATATGATAAGTAAATTAAAATAACAATTAATGTTCAAATGATATGTATAAAATCTTGAAAAAGCCGATTTCAAGGAACAATATCAACGAAACACCACTTTTGGTAAATAAAATGAAATCCAGATGGACAGCATGAGTTGGAAAAAATTAAAATCAAACTTTTTTAAAGTCATGTAGATATTATTTTTCTAATAACACTAATTTTATATTTTTGAACCCAATAAAAGAACACGGGTATGCCTATTAAAAAACGCAGCAAATAAAGCGTATATGAAGCAGTTAAGACTTCTGCAATCTGTATAATCTGGGAATTTTTTTATATCATGGTATTAATTATCTTAAGTTTGTTGATGAAATAATGAAAACTAAAAATATTTAAAAATATTGGAAAAAGTTTTTTTATCATTTTTAGAAAAGTGTGTTTTTTACTGCAGTTACCACATTTTTCAGGATGGTTTTGAGCTTTGTGACGTAACCGAAAACTGTGATTATACTATTTTTAAGCAGCAACAATAACGTAGACTTAAAATAAGTGAAAAAATTTTATTCTAAGAGGTAAAACCATTTCTAAGGAAACTCTGTATTTGAACATCGGAGAGCTCAACAAGAGTTTTGATTTCAACCCTAGTGTAATGTTTCGAGGAATTATACAAATTAAAACATAAAAATAAGACTTCAATTAAATTATTGAGAAAAAATATCCAATGAAAACGCATTAAAAAAATATTATTTTGATGCATATAAAAAGAAATTCAGTCATCTTATGTCTATCAAAATATGTGAACCGGCAAAACGGGACAAATCAAGCAATTTTACGAAAACGACGGGACGAACGCAAGACACGACGAAAACGGGACGTATGGTCACCCTAGTTATACCTGAAGTCCGATATACAGGTTTTTCATTTCAAATTGACCCTTTTACAAAACGAATTTGACTCTTTAAAAATTGAATTATACAATTAGATATTTTCAATCATTTTATTTTATTGAAATTACAAATACATACGTAATTATTTATATATTTAACAAAACTTCTTTGGCAGCAGCGGCAGGTAATTTTAGGTACATGTTCATAAAATATGTACATATTGCAATATAAAGATGTAACTGTAGCTACTGACTGGTAAAAAGGATCAATTTTAAATGAAAAAGGATGTATTTTTAATGAAAAACCTGTATTGATATTATCAAGGAACTTGTCTTAAGATTTACGTTGACGTTATAATGTACATGCAATTAACAAATGCGCAACTTCTTGGCTTTGCAATTGTTTTCTCATCGAGAGCGTTTCGACTGATTTTTTGTTGGTGTTGCCATATGTGACATATGTAATTTAGCACTACGCCCTGGCCAAACTCATCCAAGTCCAATTTAAAAAATGATTATGTTCAAAATCATTTTTGTACGCATGTTTAGATTTTCCAGATTTTTTTTAATTTCGATATGAAGTTGTAAAGAATTTAGCATTAGTTGCTCAAAAAAATAAAAAATATATATAATTTTAAATGTATAAAAATCCAAAAAAGTTAGCCTTGTATCACTATTATTATAAACTCGGTCATCACCTGATCAATAAACGCACGCCTACGATATTCTAAATTAGACAATTCTCTATAGATTATGTATTCTATAGAGGCGTATAAAAATATATATATGATCATTTTTTTCTTTTCCGAAATAAATCCAACGATATTTAATAATGAAAGACAACGCTGTACGAGCACCGAACAATACGTTCGAGCACATTTGCCAAGCTATTATTACAAACCAGGCCTGTTACGTTTTGAAAACGGTACGGTAAGAATATTATTTATAAAAAACCATTGACCTAACTTTGACAATCACATTGCTTCGCGCTTATCAATAAAGTTAAGCGATATTGAACGCGACCTATTATTGGATGGATGATCAGTACTATAGTTTGTCAATTTACAATAATTTTATTTTTATTTGTTCTCAAAATTATAATGATAGTACAGACCCATCAAAAATGGGACGCAAAAAGATTTTTCCTCGAATATAAGAACCATAGAACGCCGAGGAGAGGTGGAAAATTAGTTTTTCTTCTGATTTTGAGCGTAAAAAAATCTGTAAGCGGCCCTGAAAATTTTGTGAAAAACGATAAACATTTTTGTCACATTTATGAATCTTTCGCGAAATATTATATTTGTGCAAAAAAAGGACGAAAAATTTACATTTTATTTATTATTAATCCACGCACGTGCAAACAAAAACGGAGTACAAATAAAATTAGAATAAAAATAACCATTAAAATTTTAGATAGACCGCCAAATTGCAGGGGCATCCAAGTAAGTTGTACTATGTGCGAGAAACTCGACCATTTCTATATAGCGTAACGGATAAGTATTTTAAACAATATTCCTGTTGAAATTTCATCTTCATATTTATTTTTAATTTTCTACATGCAGTTTCAACTCGATATTGTGCGACATCTGTTAAAAATAATTTTGCGATAAAGAAATATTTTTACGTGTAGATGTCACTTTCAAAAATGTCGAAATAAATTCGTTCAATTGATCGATTGCACGTCTTTGTAAAGTTGTAAACCAACCCCGTCTCTAAATATTTGTTAATTCAATCTCGACTAATTTTCGATTTATATGAGAAATGCAATAGAATACGAAGCAGTGGCGGCTCGTGAAAATTTGTAGTGGAGGGTCTGCAACAATGAAATAAAAAATAGTATACTCGTACATGTTTTCATGTAAAAAATACGAAGACGTCATCATCAACACATACAAGAATAAAAATATGTATTGCATTTATACACCTATACAAGACGAATACATATAAGAATTTAAAAAAAACTTTATACAGGGAGGGCTGCAACCCCGCAGCCCATTAGAACGAGCCGCCACTGATATGAAGTAAGTGGCACGTGTGAACGGCACCAAGATCAGAATGTTTATGTGGATAAATTAATTGCCTTTTGTTTAAAATTGGTAGAAAATATATTTATTGTTAGACGTACTGAATGGAAACGCAAAAAAGGACTGTTTATCAGGTGCTTTCGAACGACGTTAGTACAAAACCATCTATATTACGGTTGAAAATTATTATTTTTTTTTATATTGCAATTTGCAACTACATACTTGAGAATGATTCAAAAGTTTTTCTAACAATAAGCGGCCACGACAATGATAGTGTTTGTGGCTTATTGTAAGAGAAATTTCGGGCCTTCAAAATAGCTCGGGCCCTGGGAATTTACCCCTCTCAAAATTCATTATTTTGTCAACCCCAATTTTTTTGATTGTTTTCGAAACACACAAAAAGCTGTACTTATTAGAAAAACTAGGTCTTATTATATGCATTTTTTTTTGGCAGTTTCTATATTATAAATTACTGTTTCTCCATCTAAAAATCCATTGACAAAACAATCAGATTGAAACCGAAGATTGATTATAGCCATGCTAGAATAAGGTTCTGAAAATTTCAATTTTCAATTATTTATGAAAAATTATCAAATTATGTACATAAAAAAATTAAAACAAATTACCTGAAATGCTTTTTGTTAAGGTTTTTGTCATTATGTTCCAAATTTCAACCTCTATTCGAATGTGAAGTGAAGCTAGAAGATTGTTTTTTTAATCTCAATTCCTGAATATAATATGTCTCCTCTTCTGCGGGATTTTGGCATAATGAAATTTGTACTCCAGTTTTACAATCAAAAAGATCTATCTGGTCAGAACGTTAACCAATTGCTAATTTTTCAGTTTTTCTAAATTTTTAATTTAATTAATTTTTTAATAAATTAACGACATCTAGCTAGCGCCAGCTGAAAACTTTTTTCGAAAGATTCGCAGAACTTTGCTCTCGCAACCAATTGATTTCAAGCGATCCGTTGGCGTGTCCCGAGTAAAAGAGTACCTTGTTCTAATATTTTTAATTCGATTTCGATTAATTTTCGAATAATTTTGTCAGGTGTACCTCCTTTTTTTGAGATATTCAATAGTTGGCAGCACGCGCGCTCGAAACGTCATTTATCTGTCACGCATCGAAAAAGTTTACCCAACTACAAACTTTTATCGACATTCAAAACATGTCATGTGATAAGAAAGAGTTTAATGTTCCGGTTTAGTGCGCAAAAGCAGGTTGTTCCACTCCCCATAAGTTCGCTATAAATGAACATATTCAAGTACATAAATTCAATCGACTTCGAATTTTCGTTTTAATAACTGTTATATTTCTGTGTCGGGGTTGTAGACGTTTTTTTCGTTTGCAGGAACATGTCGAAGAAGAATATGATCTCCACGCATATTCTGGACACCGTCAACGGCGGGGCTGCCGTCGGAGTCGCAGTCTCCCTGTACAAGTTGGCCAGTTCCGACAAATGGGAGCTGGTCAACAGTGGGAAAACCGATGGCGACGGTCGGTGTGCTTCGTTCGTTACCGAAGATAGGTTCACCGAAGGCATTTACAAGTTTGTCTTCGAAGTCGGCGAATACTTTAAACTGAGGGGACAGAAGACTATTTTCCCCACCATAGATGTACGTAACTTGTATGATCGAATATTCTATTACCAGACTATAGAATGTTCGCTTCACATTAACATAAATAGTTTATATTTACATGAAAAATAATTTTATTGATGCGACGAATGTTTAGAAGTAGATCTCTTTCACCGTTTAGAGAAGTTCTATCGGTTTTTCCTTTTTACATAAAAATTTTGTATTTTTAATATCAAACTGTTTTATTTTGTGACTCCGATGAAATATTAGTTTTTTTAATTAGTCACTATTGTGCGTTATTGAGGCATGTCACTCGATTCTGTTGACGTGCATACACAAGATGGGTCAATTCGACACGAACGAAACAGGTTACGATGATAATAATTCACACGAAACCTCAATATTTGAATTGTTTGTTAAATAACTCGACTGTGCAAATGCATTCAGTTTGTTGTTTTAGTTTTGTCTTTGTAACGTCTAGTTTTGATGATGAAAATTTTTCAAATATTTTTCCCACATCGTACTTGTGAATTTTAAAACTTTATTTCTAGTACAATTGATTTATTGCAGTATTCCAACATAATATCAAAAAGAAAAGTGTATAAGAATGGACACAAAATTAATATTTCTAATCATCTTCATGGCAATGTAATAAATGATTATGTAGAATCGATAAGGGATATAAAATAACATTCATTAAAAGTTTTGTTTATTTAAAAAAAAAATTTAAATCGCTATTCTTTTCAAGTCATAACCAGATGACATCTTCATCATAATATTAATTATTATTGTAAGCTAGTGCATTGAATTGATACGTCTCTTGTATGTGTATGTGCAATATCGCACCTTACCTCAAAGAAGCATGATGTTGACAGAGCTACAACAGGACATAATTTTCAATACTTCGTTTTAAATTCTATTAACTTATCAATATATTGTGTTCATAAAAAATTGAGTATGACCATCACATGAGTTAAGATTCATATAATACTTCAACTCCATTCTAAAACCACCATATTCCAAAATGCATCCTGATCTACAACACCAGCTGCAAACTCATTTCCTTATATGAAATCATCATCACCTCGGAACGAACCCCAACCACCCTTAAACTATCCTGAAACATCCACCCTTCAATCTTACCTATAATTTCTATCTTGAAAATTTGATATTTTTCATTATTATCCGCATTTATTATGTAGTAAATTGTAAAAATTAAAACTTTAACATGATTGGCCTGCAGATAATGAATAATTATTAAATGAATACTTTGTATTGTAATAAAATTATACAACTCATTCATTTTACTCATTTATCTTTGGCAACTAATTATTTGGCTGGTTAATAATAACTAAAATGATCAGTAAAAAATTGTTAAATGATCAGTTAGGTTAGGTTAGGTTAGCTTACTACTACGTGTGACTACATTGAGACTTGATCCAACAAGTTCAAACAGGTTTCCACATGCACAGAACCGAATAACAACCATATACTTTGTTTTTACTGATCAAAATAGTATTTTTTTACTGATCAATTAAATACATGCCTTTATCTTTCCCACAGGTCACATTCGAGTGTGAAGCTGGTCAACACTATCATATGCCAGTTCTTGTTAGCACTTACAGTTACACAACATATAGAGGAAAATAAAGTATTTTGAATAACTTAAATGAAACATCTATTTATATTATGAGTAACCTTTGTTCACTAAATACTAAAATCTTTTGTATTTAACTACATAAAATTTATTTTATAATAAAAAATCTCTTAATAAAAGTTAAAGGAAAGTTTTTTTTAATGTATTATATCATGTGCAGTAATCCATTGTCCACTACTAAATGAATTCCTTTTTCAGGACTGTTCCTAGGTTAAATGGCAAATTTCAAATGAAAGATGTGAATAGCATCATCACTCTTTTTCAGTTTTTCAGTTTTTCAGTTTTTCTTGAGTTTGCTTCGTGTGAGCTCGCTTCGTGTGAGCTTGCTTCCTGTGAGTTTACTTCGTGTGCGTTAGCTTCCCCCAACTATCACTAAAGCAGAGTTCAAATTAATACAAAATCGCTATTTGTGTTTCATTTAGCTAATCTACTAGCTCATAATTAGCCAGAAAAAATCATTTTGTTAAGAAAAGCTAAAGTTGCTTTGGCAATTTTTTGAAAAATTCAGATTCGTGATTGGACGAAGAAAACGCTATTTAGATGTTGCCCGAGTTTGACAGTTCTGTTTGTATTGACAGTTTGTTGTTTTTATGACTTTATCCCAACTGCTTGTAGTTTAACAATGTTTACGGACTTTTTTAAGGCATTTTATTGTTATTAATTATTATTAATGTTATATGTAGTTATTATAATAATTATATTATCTTATTAATGAAATTTGAATCCTAACCCCGAAATCCTGACGGTCGAATTGGATAGTTACTATCATGGCCGGCTCGTGGATTATTGCACCTGTGTGCGAGGCGCCTTTGGAGCCTCAAAAAACTAAAACTCAAGAAGCAAATAATTTTTATTTATTCAAACACAAACAATATAAGATAATACAATGCAAAAAAAAATACTTAATACATAGTTGATACGAAAACATAAATTAAAAAAGGTCTAAAATTTTTAAATTAACGAAGTGATTTTAAACAGAAATTCGCCTGACTTTCATTGTCAAATGTCGTGCAATTAATTCTGGAGTGATCTACCTATCTGCGCCCCGCTGATCAATCTTAGAGCCGGCGCCTGTAAGCGCCGCACACTTCGCATACGCTTAGGGCCGGCCCTGGTTACCATGCTCGTTGCCTGACTCCCCTTTCTCATTTCTTGTCTCTATCTTTCGCCGAAATGTTTATTTCAAGACGTTTTTCCAAAGATCATTTCAATGTTATCATTCAAGTTATTAATCAATTCTATTCGTACAGGAGCTGCTGACGGAAAAATATTCTTCGGTCAGAAATCCTGAGGAAAGCGCCGATGACACAAAAACATTCATCCATCGATTGCTTATAACTCGTCGTCATCATCATTATCATCATTATAAACAGTAAAGTGTTCACAAGGTCTCGTCAACTAATGTCGACAGTTACATATTGCGTGTGCCCCCTACGTATTGACGAAGGGCAGCGTTGTTATCTTCTTTTTTCACGTACCCTGCATCTTCACTCTATTGATCGCTGTCCAGAAAGAACATGGTCTTCCCCCGCAGTGTATAAAAATAGGTCTCAGTTCAATAACCGTGTTATATCAAAATTGTATTATATATAACCACGTTGTACGAGATCCGAGTGTATTTCGAATTTATAATTGTGGATGTGAATGCCTCACCCTTTTTCAATGTTTAGTCGTGATACAAAAGAGACATATATTTAAACATCTTGATTATTATCTTCTTTATTTTTTTATTTGTAGGTTACTTGTTAGATATTTATATATTTTTTAAAAGACTAAATAAAAGACTCAATTAAAAGACTAAAAAGAGGAAGTTTAGATTAGATACTCTTATAGCAATCTGTGCCGCTCGCAAGACTATAGTCATCACTGCAGTTCAAATTCATGAAGCGCACTTTTATGGACAATATGAAGATGGCCATCTGAACCAACTATGTAACATATAAAATGTAATATTTTCATTCATGTCGATTTAAAAAAAACTTAAAGAAAAAAACAAAAGATAATTTTTAACAAAAATTTTTCAAACTTTATTTTAAAACTGCGAACATCCAAAGAATCGCCAAAGAGTAAGTTAATAAAAAGCTTGAAAAATGACAAATTTCAAAGCGACGTAAGTACATATTGATATTTTTTCTAATATCAAATTGAATTCTCATACCTTTAAAGGTATAAGTTAAACAAAACTGGAGTTAATGCAAAAGGTTCTTTTCAGGACCACAATTATGATTACTTTCGATTATAACGACATTGCAGCACTAAATTTGGTTTTATTACATATTATTTTCTTTGTTTAATTTCAAAACGTTAAGAATAGACAACCTTCTTCATGACCTCTTCTTGCCCTATCAATTACACTTTTATCGATTTCATTATAATTTTTAATCATTGTACTATAGTTGATCTGAATAAACCTTGCATCTCCATAACTGCATTTCATTTGACCTGGAGAAAAGACCATTTCTCCCTGCCGAACCCAATCCCTCTACCGTCTATAGCCAAAATCTGGTTACAGTTTTTATTAATTCAATTAATACACATATAAGAAAATTACACAAAGGCTATACATGTTTTACCAACATCATTTGAATCTTTGAAATGCACGTTTCAAAACAGTCTCGGCCTATTCTTAATTAATACTTAACAATAATCTAAATCTGGAATGTAAATATCTTGAGAACTAACAGAAAATTTGGTATTGACTTAGTTCATTTGGTCCAAATCTCCTGAAATTATAAAGTTGTTGAATTAATATAAAACACAAAATATATTATGCTACTGATAATTTCCTAAGAATTTATTTATTGATCAAATGCTGCAGCAAATTTATTAGTGGATCTGTTTGGAAACCGAATTGATAACAAAAAATAGACATGTATGTATGTGTTAATAATATAAGAATGTTTTGATTAATTGGAAATTGTACTTGTACTTGTATAATTTATATGTCGAAGACTTGTGATTAGCATACTAACAAATTCTTGGAAAAAATTTAATATAGATTGCAATCGAGTATGTATTTAATAAATAAATAAAACTGCTCATAATGAAAAAAAAAATACCTTCAAAAACATTATAGGTGTGGAAGTTTTCTATTCGGATACATTCGGTTTATCACATAAAATATTTTTTACTATTGTATATACTAAGTATTTTTGGTAGTTTTCCATTATCTAATAATTGAAAAAATATTTTTACATTAAAAAATAAAACGAGAACTTGAAATAATAAAATCCATACCTGATATCGTTTAATTGTTTGTGTATAAGGCATACGCTTAATTAGTCGAATTGAGTATTGAATGTGGAATTGTTATATTTTCCACATCTAATTGGGAAAGTTATAAAATCAATACTTCGTGTCCTGAAGGCTGGACATTGTTGTTTGGAAAAATATTTGGCAATGAATCTTCTGGCTTTGAAATTTGTAAATAAGGATTTTCATTTTTTATACCTTTTATAGCTTGTGGAGTTTTAGTATGTTATTAAAAAAATTATAAATAAACTGATCAACGGAAAAGTTATATAACAAATAAGAAAGTTATGAAATCAATAATTTGTGTCCTGAAGGCTAGACATTGTTGTTTGGAAACATATTTGGTAATGAATTTATGAACAGTGAAGACTGGAAATTAGGATTTTCATTCTTTATACCCCTTATACGTATAATATAATGTAGTATAATGTAGTGTGAGAGTTTGAAATGTTATGAATATTTCCAATCATCAAATATGTTTTAATGGTTAAGAAATCATTCAGTAAGGGATATTTCTTAAAATTTATTTTTGCGAAAAGGAAAAATGCTTGAAATACTAATAGTTATAAGAATAAATTATTTAGAAATTCATTATATAATAGGTTCCCAAAATTAAAAGTATCTAGAGCAGGCTTGTCCAAAATTTCAGTATGCGGGGCCACTTACAAATTTCAAATCTCAAAATTTCAATGTTTGTAAATTCAAAACGTAATAAGTATTAAAATATTGGTAAAGTTATTTATTTCCATTATAAAACTATTTCGATAAGTACATTTCGGAATAAATGCTGTTTGTTATGTTTGTTTTTGTGTGAAAAGTGGGGGCCACTTTGGCACCTTGGTGGCCCTTTGGACAAGCCTGATCTAGAGTATGTTAAGTGCTAGTTTTCTAAAAAGTTGAAAGTTTATTAATTCATTCTTACACTAATAAGTATAAAGAAATATTCAAGAGTAACTCGGTAATTAAAAACTAATTTTTGAAAAATTTATTTTATGAGGTACATAATATATTTTGAACTGAGGGTTTTAGAATCATCTAAATGACGAGTCTGTGAAAATATAATGTGAAAAAAAAATTCTATAGAATATTAATTAAATGTAGAAAGAATAGAATGGGAAGTCAAGTTAGGGTTTGGGAATTTATAAGATACATACATACATACATACATATTGTATATGTTCGGATTAAGAATATATTATATTAGTTTGTATTGTGAACAGTAAGTGCAAAGGATCCTAAATATTTTTGTAGATATTTATTGTAATAATTAGTTCAAATTGTTATTAAAATATAAATTAAATGGTGAAAGGCTATTGAGTCAAGAAATATGTGAAAAATCTCCTTTTGTAAAATACTAACATTAGTTTTATATTTTCCTTTAGTATCTCTATTGTGGCAGGTTTGTTGTAGGTTACTGTTTATAAAAGTGCATGACTTTGTGGTCTTAGCTGCAAAATTAGTACAAATTTTCAATTTTATATTAATTCAATAATAATAATATTAAATTAAATATCTATATATCCGATCTGTTCTAAAATAATCAGCTAAAATAATAATATAAATACATTTACATTCATGTTGTTTTTTTTATAGTTTGTGCATTTGTAGATCTTTTACTGATTTGGAAGTTGAAGGATTACCCGTTTGGTTATGATTAGAAGTCGAAGGATTATTCGATGATGAAAATTTTGAATTATTTTCCTGTAAAAATTAATGAAATTTATTAGTATAATATATAATATTATATAATATCAACGTAGGCAGTGGCGTATCAAGCACAATGGAGGCCCCAGGCAGATTCTAATTTTTAGGCACCCCCCCCCCCCATTTTTCGATATTTTAATTATTCCACAATTTTAAAATATGGAAAAGTTTAAAAGGTTTGAAAATAATCATTTTACAATTTTATCATGAAAAAAGTACTAATTTTGAAAAAAATTGAAAAATTATATCATAATTTTTTTTTTTTTTTTTTATGAATGCCATAAGGTGTATTAAGGTTATTACTAAAAAAAATTATTTCAACACTAATTCTAATTCTAGTACATAATAATATTTTACAAATTTGAACAATCACTTGTAAAAAATTGAAATCTATTTAAAACCCCTAATAACAAAGTAATTTTATAAAGCTAATAATCAGGAGATGAAGGTTTTATGCACGTAGTCTAATTCAATTCTATCCAGAATGCTCCGAAATTCTTTGAGGAACTTAATTTAACCATCAATTCTATCAGATTGAATTTTGGGATTATTTATGTGAAATATAATAGTTTGGGGGATAATCGATTATTTTGACAAGCGAAGTTAAATTGTAATTATAAATAAAAAATCTAGTTGGAATTGAATGAATATACAAAAACAATTGGAAAAACATGGCTTCACCTACTGATAAACGGGACATAACCTCGCAAATAAACAAGGAGGCTTTTTGGCGAACAAACGTTGAAATCGACGGTAATATATAATGACACATCACACATGCCAGTAAGATTCGTATTATGAAATAAATGAGTGCTTACCTAAAGAGACAAAGCGATCGACGTGTGTCAGCAGCAACGAGCGAGCGCGCCAAAATGCACTCGGTACCTACTATGTAGGTAACTACTATTCGCCACGTTTACAACCGTCGATTACAAGTGATTGAACAAAAATATTTCTACGAGATTCGAGCCGAATTTTCGATAGATCATATATAAAAAATGTAAAATTTTTTTTACAGA
>VTON01000203.1:0-97220 GCA_009617725.1 Hydropsyche tenuis | reverse complement strand
AAATGAACAACGATAATCATAATAATCGAACGATAAAATGGAAATAAGATACCTGTGAACAAAACGCTTGCGACAGAACGAGAGCCGACGGCGAACTGTCAACTGTCAACGCGATCGACTGTGACATGTGTCTTGGCAGCGTTTTTTCCGTCCAACTAGCGTATTTTATATTCATATTCGAATTCGTATTAAATTAAATTTACAATTAGTACCAATATTATTATACTGTATATAGGAGCTTTTAAAATAATTCATAAAATTAAACGTGATTTATTTTATATTTGAATATTATAAATCAAACATACTGATTACATACTGTTTGATGTATTGCCTTATTGCCTTATGATGTATGTATTGCATTATTTAATTTCAGAATATTTTACCCATGCATACCTGTGTAATTGGGTGGCCAGAAGCTAACTCACACGAAGCAAACGCACACGATGTAAACTCACAAGAAGCAAGCTCACAGGACGCAAACTCACACGAAGCAAGCTCAAACGAGGCAAGCTCACACGACGCAAACTCACATGACCCAAGCTCACACGAAGCAAGCTCACATGCTTTCGAAAATTTTCAAATTTTCAAATGAAAGTGAAAAACGTTTAACACGAAACTGAAAGCACCAATATGCGTTTTTGTTTTAAAAGAATTTCAAGTTAGACGTAATAGTATACATACGTCTATAATATTTCGTCAGTACCAAAGTAATATTTCTTTTAAACCAGATTTCTCCCGTTAAGCGATTTCCACTGTAATATCATTATTATTATCATTTTGATAAAATCATTTACGTAAACTCTCAAAATGCTTTTTACAGCCCTGATCATTGGTGGAGAACCTTTTTTCGTTCAAATGTCGTAATTTCCAAACACATACTTTGGTACTGACAAAATATTATATTATGGATTATATTATATTATATTATATTATATTATATTGGATTTGATTGCGAACACGACTAATTGTAGGCATAATCAGAAATGAGAGATGGCACGAGCTAATAGAAAATGTGGATTTGACATAATAGCAAGAAAACTTGCCGTTCAATAAAGAAGTTTTCCGGTGATCCTATTGAAACAAAGTTTTATGTCAACGTAACACCAAACCAGATAGCAGGGCATACGCAACTTCGTCCCAACGGGAAACTCGAAAATAAAATCATTGTACAAAGGGCAATTAAATCCTCAAATGAGGTATCACATAAGTTCATAGAACGAATGTTGCCCCCCCAGTATTTTTGTTCTCTAGAATCCCCCCCCAGTATTTTCCTAGCATTTTAATACAATATCAATAGATGGCACTAAGCGTTTAAAAAAAAAATCAATATTCGGTGTTTGTAAAGCTCACGCGTTTCAATACATTCGTTAATTTAGTGTGGCTTTCGATAACTTTAAAGCTACATACATTTAGTTTAGTGTATTACGAAAAAATGGCCAACACCTAACGGATAGAACAAAAGGGAGGTTTTGTTGAATGTCTCGTTTCCGTTATAATGTGAGAATGAGTTTAAAATTATGTCACAAAGTCGTTTTTCGAAAATATGACCTTACAGGAAGTGCGCAACGTAGCAGCGAAGGGTATTTGGTTTTCCAATATGGAATCAAGATAATGGACAAGTACAATGTTTTAAGAAACTGTATGGCTTTTAAATTAGAACATACAATATCTTTACTCAAACCTTTGCTACGCATTGATACGTCTAATACGCATTTTAAAAGTATGTACACATTATCATATTTCTCAATTTTTGTGAATTATTGTCGATAGTCGTACATTTTCCATCGACTTTGAAAATTCGAATGAGAGGACGTGACATGAGGGGCTTTACTATAAAGTGGAAAAGCCTTGAACTCGAAGTGACACTTGACTTTGAAAATACGATATTGTGACATCAAATGTGTTGTCAACAATTATCAGGTATCGACAAAAACAAAAATCTATAGGTCGAACCCAACAATGTGATCATTTTTTTTTCGATTTGACCCCACAAGTGGGTCAGTTGGGTGCTGAATTAAGGATGACCATTTTTACGATTATTTGTAGGGTTCTGTGGTCGATTTCATTACATTGAATATCGAATATGTTCTGACCGTTTATTTTAGAATTTGGATATTTGAAAATGGCAGTTTATTATATAGGGGTACCGGTAAGTCATCCATTATTTTAAATGCCTTGTTTGAGATCAGTCCGTCTCTGGACACCGTGAAGTGAACATCTTTGTAAGTTTTTTTTTCTTTAGTACTGTTTCTCAGCTTCATTTTTTTGCCCTATATACATTATTTTTTCATTGCTAGGGGTAAAACAAGCTAATAAAAAGCTTGAATGAGCAAGCCGGAACCATAGAGCAACATATATGGTACTGCGTGTTCTATTATTTCAATCAAGGCTGGAATGCGACAAATACGACCAATAAACTCATTGAAGTTTATGGGGCGGCTAACAGCTAACAGATGTCAGTTTTGGTTCGGGCGATAGAAGCTTGAAAGATGAACCGAGATCAGGAAGACTTTCGAAATTCGACGACGATGTGCTGAAGGCCATGTTGGAATCTGATCCTCGTCAAAGTATCGAAGAATTATCACAAAAACTCCATATTCCATGGTCCACAATGCAAGAACACTTACAAAAAAATCGGTAAAATTAACAGAATGGGTATTTGGATTCCTCACGCGCTGTCCCAAAACAATAAAGATACGCAGATAGACGCGATGACTTGCGAAAAAATTGCTGAATTAAATTTCGAAGATCTAAA
The DNA here is from genome assembly GCA_009617725.1 of Hydropsyche tenuis. Taxonomy (NCBI): domain Eukaryota; kingdom Metazoa; phylum Arthropoda; class Insecta; order Trichoptera; family Hydropsychidae; genus Hydropsyche; species Hydropsyche tenuis. Next base: position 94,465 of record VTON01000203.1, on the reverse strand, counting down.
TCATCTTCCTTATTCACCAGATCTCGCGCCATCAGATTTTAATTTTTTTAGGTCCTTGGAGCATTCACTAAGGAAAAAAAAATTCAACAGTGTGAAAGATGCAGAAACAAATTTTAATTCATATTTTGCATCAAAGCCTTCCACATTTTACAAAAAGGGCATTGAAAAGCTGCCTGAAAGATGGCAAACAGTCCTTGATAACGATGGCGATTATATTTTATAATTATCATGTCTGTAAAAAGTTATAATAAATTTACTATTGTGTTTGAAAATAATGGATGATTTACCGGTACCCCTATATTATATAATTTTCATACGTTACAACCTAATATAATTTATATACTTTTACAATGGATATAGGTTTTTGTTTAAACAAAAATATGAAAATTTTGTTTATAAATCTTTCTGGAAACTTTCGATAAAGTTTTGTGCTTCATGTATCGTTTTTTTGAAAATGAATTTAAACTGTACTAAAAATTAATTTTACAAACAATTACATAGCATTAATGTCCTCACTACGATCCTCAGCTTATCCCTCAGGGACAGATTTTCTTCTCTGGCATAATAAAGATCACGATCGAAAAAAGTTGATCAATAATATTTTTATAAATGGTTCATCTCAAATTGAAACAAGCCACCGTCGATATTCACCGAATCCCTCGAAAAACATTTCCCCCATCCTCGATCGAAGGATCAAAGACATCCAAACCGATTTTCGACTTCCATATTCGATTCTTCACCATTTTTCCTCACGCAGTGGACTTCGATTTCGATTTCTAAGTAAACACGTCGCCCCGCCGACATCCAAACAGGTATATTATACACACGTCGGTAATCCAACACCACGCACATTACATATTCGAAATAATCGCGATATTTTCGGACTAGACCGGGTTATGTCATCGGCAAATGGTGCCCGCATTGTGCTCGTAATTAATTCTACACGTCGAGAGAAATCAGCTCACCTTAGCCCGAAAAAAATCCGGCCAAAGCGCATAACGCTCATTTGCATGCAAATTCCACCTTGAAGACCGTCGTCCTTCGTCTCTTTAGATTGTACATTATTTATGTTTTCGCGTTGTTAACTTGACGCTGTTTTCGAGTGCGCTGGATGTGCGTTTGTGAAGGATAATTGCATTTCGCTTAAGTCGATTCTTGATCGACCTTACCGTTGAGTTATTGTGTTCACTAAGGATTCTGTGTCCAGATAACTCAATACTGAAGTCTCGAGTATTTGACGGTTTCTTGATTTTCTATAGCTTGAAATTTTTGAAAGAAATGTTTTACGAAATGGGAGAGTAAAAATATGGGATAATTTTACTATTTTTATAAAAAAATGAATGGGATTTAACTGTGTATTGAAAAAGTATATGTACATTGTGCCTCAAAACATACTTAAAAAAAATTATTATTATTATTATTAAAACGAATTATTTGTGCTTTCGAATATTATATGGTGTGTATTATATCTGGTGCATTAAAGAATCTCGTGTTGAGCATCATTTTATTTATAGTGTGCAATGAAAAAATATTTTGGCATTATAATGCGAGCATTAAAAATAAGAAATTATTAATAGCAAAATAGGTTTGAGCATTGGAATGATCGAGAAGTGACAATATCGTCAGAGTAAAGTCTTCCTCCATAGACAATGCTATAATACAACTGTTAACTGTCAAAGTTTCCTTTTACTAAAATTTTCATTTAATTTAATTTTAACAATTTGGTCCATTTTTTATTCTATAATATCACGAAAATTGCGAATAACTGTCGTGCGGTTGGTATTTCGCTCTACGGCGTTGCTGATAATTTAATTCATTCTAATGCACATTCAATTAATTTAAGGTACAGACATTTTTTCAATGATCAAAGTAATTTTTCGAATGCACACATTTCAATACTCGTGTAAAATGCACATTAATTTTATTAAATTCTCAATTATTTTATAAAACGCACGTTTTCCCCGTAATTAATCAAATATTACAAGAAAATATCAATATCACAAGTATATATGTATATAATATATTGATTGTTAATTTTTATTAATAACATTGCAATATAACATATCAAAGGACATTGAAATTTTTAGATACTGTTTACTTATAAGTGCATCATTTAAAAAATCCATAAATAATAATATAATATAAATTTTAATTTTAATTTTTTTCTTCGATAAAAGGGTTGACGTTTTGATGAATCGCGAAATTGAGTTGTAACTTTCTCCCGTTTCAATACCTCCTCCACGTGTGTGATAATTCATCGCTTTGTCATATTTAAAAGGTGCGATTTAATGGCAGTGATGATCAAGATGTTTTATTGATATTTTTCATTGTGAATGTTATCGATTTATTCTTGTTGACAGGCCATGAAAATATGATTTAGTGATTACATTAGTTGTAAAAGTTTATAAAATCGATGTTGATTTTGTGTTATTTCTTCTTTACAGTTCATGATCTGAACATAATATAGGTTGAGAATTCGATATTTTCATATTTTCTTAACAGTTTATTATTTTCTGGGAAACGTTTTCCTCAAATGATTCCGGAAACTGATCGCGTACTTGCTTATTTTCTAATCATGTGATATTTCTTCGATGCCTAGAATCCTGTAATTTATATTTTGTATTATATTATATGTGATGTAATTCAGCAATATGTAAACGACTGATTTTACTATTGGGTTTAATAAAAAAAAATTCTCTCATATTTACGTCAGGGTTTTGAAGAAGGCAAGTCATTTATTCAAGGCCTGCTTCAAAAGCACAAATAATGAAAATCACACTTAAAAATTTATGAAAATTTAGATACAATTCGTTCAACAAATTTAGCAAGCTTTTTTGTAAATGTCTAATTTGGAAGTTGGGTTTCAGGTGCGTTGATGTCTAGTTTATGTGATTGATATTTTAGTACAAACAATGAAGTTAAAAATGGAAAATCTATCTATCTATCATCATCTATCGCTTATTATAAATATGAAAGTTTTTCTGTCTGTCTGAGGTAGTTTTTGAAAAATTAAGCTTTGTTCTTAATAGATAAAAAAACTAAAGTACCCAGGGCACGCATACTTTGTCAAATGTCTTAAAAAAATATTCGTACAGTGCAATAAGAACTTTTAAAGCTCGAAATATGCCGGGTGAAAAAGCTAAAATCTTGAAAATGTATGCCGGAAGACATTTATAAAAAATCCAATAGTGGCAATTTATCATATTTGTCTTTAAAACATCATTACAAAAATCAATTATTTCCATTTGAAATAAAGTTTCGATTTCGCATTTGAATGGAAATCGCTTTTAAAATCAGAAAACTGTCATTAAAAATTGCTTTTAGGCTCACTCAAAACTTTAACTGCAAATTTAATGAGAAATCACGACTGTGTTTGCTGGCTAAAATTTTTACATAAGTCAGAACGAGCGAAACAATTGTTTTTTAACTGATTGTGAGACTCAAATAAAACTATTAGGGGTACATGTCTTTGCCGATCGGATAAAAATGAAAGAGTTTATTTTTTTTTTTTTCACTTTATTTTTAAAATTTTACAAAATATAGTTTCCTTCATTACTACCAACTATATCCCACAGGTTTTCAAAGAATCCGCTTGGTTTTGAATCGAAATATTTAACAACATGATTTTCGACTTCATTTGCGTTTCTGAAAGCGTTTATCTTTTAAAGAATGTTCTAACGATCGAAACAGATGGTAATCGGTCGGAAGTGAATATGGGGGGATGCGATTCCCATTTTAACTCCCTTATTTTATCAGTCGTCTTCTTTGCCTTATGGGGTCGCGCATTGTCGTGTAGCAGAATCAACGAGTTGTTTCTGATTAATTCTCGTCGTTTTTCTTTTAATTTGTCATTTAATCTTTCTAACTGTCGAAATACACATCCGCAGTTATCGTTTCATTTCACCATGGATATCCCACCAAACGCACAAAAATTTTTGCTCCGGGTTTCGGGGTCGGAATTGCTTTTGTTTCGGTGAAAGCCATTGACGTTTACGACTTATGTTGTCGTAAATTTTTTCATCCCCAGTTACAATCCGATGCAAAAGGGACGAAGTTTTGTCTTGACACCAAAGAATTGCACGTGTTTTTTCTTTGTTGTCGTCGGATAGTTCGTGCGGCATCCATATGCCCATTCGATTTTTTAAATGTCTTTGGACTGTCGACCATGGTGATTGCATCTTCTGTGAATTTCGTCGATAAATTTTTCACCATGGCTCTCAGCATGTCTTCATCGAAATTTGAGGGTCTTCCAGCTCTAGGGGCATCTTTCAAGTTACGGTTGCCCGATTTGAATTTCGAAAACCAAAATCGACATGTCCGTAATGGTAACACTTCACCATATGTGTCATTTATGGTTTTTTGTGGTCTTGGTGACGTTCAACCCTGGTCGAAATACAGCAACATGTTGTGATGTTGGTCGGTTTCGGGCTGCGGCATTTTGCCCTTAACTAACATTTTTTTCGGTCGTTAATATTCCTGAACAATAGTACTTTAAGAAAAAAAACTTACGGAGATGCTATCTTCACCGTGTCTGGGCACAAACTGAGCTCAAACAGACGTCTGTTGAAATCGGCAAGAATTTATGGGTACCCCTAATATTTTCATTCTACATGATTTTATGTGAGTGTACATATCACGAAGATGTTGGTTTTCCCTTGTAGTCTTAAATTAAGATCATTCATTGTGTTACATTTTACATCTCGTTCTCGTATGTTCAAATCAGTGGAGCTGGCCCAGAAACTAGGCCGCCCTAGTACTGCAATGGCGGATCTACGGTGGTGGCAAAAGATCAATTGGCACCATAGAAATTTTCATAATTTTATTCATGTACTAATATAATCAAAAAAAGTTCAATAAATAAAATATTTAAGCGCAAAATTTTAGATACAAAATTAGATTTAGATTAGATTAGATTTTTATATTTTTTAGATATAATTTCACTAATAATGCATATTTTTGAAAAAAAAAAAATTGACTGTGGCGCTGATATATATAGTTTAGAGAAAACATGCTATTCAATCGTCTCATTTTAATCATAAAAATTAGTATTTTTAATATATGTCTTTTATTTCTTATAAAATTTTATTAATTTCGATAATTTTTGTGAAAAAAAATTCGCTTGTGGTGCTATTGACTATTACGCCAGACAGTTCGACACCGCTTCCCCTGTTCATTGCGCACAAAACCACAAACCCCCTCATCAAGCCCAAAACATCTCAAAACCCCCACCGATACCTTCAGCCGACCACTACACCAGACAGTTCGACATCGCTCCCCCTGTTCCTTGTGCCCAACACCACAAACCACCCTTACCGAGCCCAAAACATCTCAAAACCCCACCGATACCTTCAGCCGACCACTACACCAGACAGTTCGACATCGCTCCCCCTGTTCATTGTGCACAACACCATAAACCCCCCTCATCAAGCCCAAAACATCTCAAAACCCCCACCGATACCTCCAGCTGACCATTAAACCAGACAGTTGGACACCGCTCTCCTTGCTCCTTGTGCCCAACACCACAAACCACCCTTACCGAGCCCAAAACATCTCAAAACCCCCACCAATACCTCCAGCTGACCACTACACTAGACAGTTGGACACCGCTCTCCTTGTTCCTTGTGCCCAACACCACAAACCACCCTTACCGAGCCCAAAACATCTCAAAACCCCCACCGATACCTCCATCCGACCATTAAACCAGACAGTTCGACGCCGCTCCCCCTGCTCCACCATCCCAACACCACAAACCACCCTCACCGAGCCCAAAACATCTCAAAACCCCCACCGATACCTCCATCCGACCACTACACTAGACAGTTGGACACCGCTCTCCTTGTTCCTTGTGCACCACACCACAAACCACCCTCACCGAGCCCAAAACATCTCAGAACCCCCACCGACACCTCCAGCCGACCGCCTCACCAGCCCGTGGGGCCTTCCAGCCGAAACGCATCGATGTCTTTCTCTCACGTAACCAGCAGCGGCTCCCCCTCCGTCTCCTCGGGCCGGAGACCAGCGGATCGTCGGTGAAAGTTTCCGAGCGGCCGCCGAGTCGGCAATCGGCATCGGCTCACTCGACCGCGAGGACGCGCCAAGAACGACCGCGTGGTGTTCGCGAGCGGGCACCGTGATGACACTCGTCTAGTGCTGAGAGCGTCAGTTTGCCGACATCGTTTATACAGTGCTGAGGTACCATGGGTCTGAGGGCGTTGTTGTTCTGCGCCGCGATGATGGTGGTTGTGGTGGATGGCGCAGGCACGGCAGGCGCGGGGGTGAGGTCCTCCGCGAGGCCACCCCGAACTACCCCTGCGCTGTCACCGCAGCTCACGAGGAATCTGACTGCGTTGGCGAACAGGAGTGGTACGAGGAACAGGTATGTCGAAATTGGATTTGTTTAGAGGTTTCGCGAGGTGCCGATTCGGTAGGGAGGAGGTTGAGAGAATGTTGGATTCGTTTGTCGTTCGATCGGTTTTGTTAGGGAAATATAGTATCTGCTTAGTGTTACACTCTAAATTCAGTCGTTTACTAGGTTTTTTTGATTTTTATTTTCTTGGGAATGTATGTGCGTAGTGTTGCACTTTGAAATTTGTCGCTCCACACTTCAAATTCAACATTTTTTTGAATAAAATTCGGCCTTTTTCAAATCGAATTCGACTAGTTACAAATCGAATTGAACAAATGAAGTGGGGCGAATTTGATTTGTAAAAGGTCGGATTGTTTGTTATTCGATCGGATTTTTAGGTTTTGATGTTTTTGGGAATGTACCTGCGTAGTGTTGCAGGTTTTGCTTGCTGAATTCTGCAACTCCACACTTCAAATTTAACCTTTTTTTGAATAAAATTAGGCCTTTTTCAAATCGAATTCGACTAGTTACAAACCGAATTGAACAAATGAAGTGTAAAAGGTTGAACTTGATTTGTAAAAGGTTGAATTGTGTGTTATTCGATCGGTTTTTTAGGTTTCGATTTTTTTTGGGAATGTATAATATCTGCGTAGTGTTGCAGATTTTGCACTCTGAATTCTGTAACTCCACACTTCAAATTCAAATTCAACCTTTTTCAAAAAAAATTTGATTAGTAACAAATCAAATTGAACAAATGAAGTGTAAAAGATTGGATTTGATTTATAAAAGGTTGAATTTGGAGAGCAAAACTTGTGGTAGAACTTAATAAGTTTAGTTATGGTCGTTTGATTTTTTTTTGTAAATCAATTGATTTTTCTTTGTAAATGTTTCGATTTTTTAAGAATCAGTATGCTATAAACATTCACACGATATACATACAAACATGTGGGATATCGGAATTTGTGTTTATTCTCAACTGGTCGATATCTGTTTATCTATCTTTCCAAGTTTCTGAGACATTCAAGGTTGAAGATGAGACCGAGTGGATACAGTCGATAGATAGTTGACATGTTGACATTGTGATTCTAATACCTTTTACGAAAAGTCGTTGCAAATTTTCGAATTGAAGTCTTCATTAGAAATATTCGGTATACAACATATGTTTCGTATAATTTGATTATTGGATTTAAAACAATGTATGAATATGTTATATTAATTTATACAGCAAGATTTGCTTCTTATCTACTGTTAAATAAATGAATTAAAATTTGCATGAGCCGTTTTATGAGTTTTGTAAAAAAAATAACATTTCACATTCTAAAAAACGTCAACACGTTTTGGCGTTTTATTGCTAATCGATAATTTTGATTCGATCATTTCGAAAAATTTCGACTGACAACCGTAAATGTATCAAAATTGATTAGTTACGTACACAAAGCATTTAAAATAATGTAAGTTTCACTGTTTTTCAACATTGGCAGAAGCATATCCGATTGTCAAATGAAGCGAGAAAATTCGTCGATTCGACACCATCTAAAAGATCATGATTCGCATTAATGAATCGAAAATCTGTTTATTCACGGTAATATAATAAAAATGAAAAAGTCGATATGAAATAACAATATTACGAATGTTGTTTTCGTGATTTGAATAAAAATAATCTTAAATCTATTATGTTAAAAATAGCTGTTTCTATCATGAAAATTTATTCGTATAATATGTTCAGTCGAATGAAGTATTTATCGAATATTATGGATAATATATGAATATTATTCAATCTGATAATTCGCATCATTTGCAAATGTAAGGAAAAATCAATTGCACAAATGATATCTAAGATCTGTATTTGTTAATACCGATCGCAATATCATATTTATAATGAGAAAATATTGAACGTTTTGCGAAACCACATAGTATGTTTAGAAACTTTTGTTGCAAATGCAACAAAAATTCAATGAAAAATGCATATTATTATCGTATATATAATATTTTCGACAACTCATTTTGGAATTATTCACGTGGCGGAAAATATAGGCGTTTTCACTTTTCACTCTTGTTGGATGATTTATTTGATGCTAGAAATTATATGGAAGGCTCTAAAAATTTCACGATAGCATCAATAATTATACTCAGTGTGAAAAGTAATAAATTAAAACGTTAATTACTCGAAATTTATTCGTTTCAATTCGAAATCTTCGATTAAACACCATTATTTTTAATTTGAGATCAAAGAAAATTGACGATATTTTTCGTACGAAGAAAACGATTAAAGAGTTATAGACACATTTGATTTTTGATGAATATCAAATAAAATATTCAATTATCGCATTCAATCCGATAATTATGAATGATTATTTACAAACCCACTCAGGAAATGCAATATTAATTACTATATTCTATACATACATATATCAAACAATCTTTCCGACATCAAAGTCAATTAGCAATAAATTCCTTACGGCTTATGTTTACATATATCATCACGTTTCAGGAAGATCAAATTTTTCATACGTTTCAATATACACATATCATCAAAAACAAATTAATCAAACCATCACATTTGATTGATCGAATAATCAAAAGACATCATAATATGTCAAAATTTGATAATCGACGATTTCAATCGATCAGTATATACTATTTAGTGAAAGTGTATTTATTTACAATGAAACTGTATTTTTGCTCTTCATAAAAAGGTTGAGTTGAGTTAGGATTTTTTTTATGAAGTATTAAAAGTTAGATAATGTATATTTCAACAAGGGAATGTATATAATAATAATAATAATAATAATATAGATTCTCTTTAACAATTTTCACATTGATTGTGTATTATTTATCATTTTTGTTTTTGTAAAATATCATATTGTATATTACCTATCGGAAATGTAATATGAGTAAAAATAAAAATTTATTTCAAATCACGTATAGTTTATTATGAAAACTTTAACACTACATAACGAACAGTTCATTTCAACGTAACAAAATTAAACTAGTGAAAATTTATCTATTTCCGTGAGATCAAATAATTTTTTATACACACAAAAAATCATATTATATAAAAAATAAAATATTAAAACGCTATAGTGTACGAGATACAAATTAATCAAACACAGGTGCACTTTCTACGTTTTACCCACTAAACGAACGCGTGCTTGTGCTCCGATACATATCTCACCATTCACCAGCCGCTCGACCTTTTCAAGGATTACCTCTTTTCTCAAAGCTTTTACAGATCGGTATCGAACTCTAGAATAAAAAAGCCATCTTTTATCATTCGACATCATACCGTTTTCGAGCTCAGATTCGCACAACGTCGGATTCTAGAATGAAAAAGCCACCTTTTATCATTCGACCGATACCGTTTTCGAGCTCAGATTCGCAACAGCCTCAAAAATCCGACACTTGGCGGGAAATTCGAAATGTTGTCACACACGAGACGCAGAAGATAATGCATTTTTTCGATTCTGGCACCACGAAAGTTTCGTCCGTTTACATAACCGGTCGCAATCGCAACTGGAGCATTGAGCGTTTATGCTAATTGGCCGTGTTATGTACCGGAGCGGCGGTTTCTATGCATAATCGCATAAAACAGGCTCAGTTTTAATTACATGCATGCAAGTCGTATGATAATCAGTGCGCGATTATTCAAATCCGACGGTGAGTTTGTTAAGGGTCCGAATTTTCGCGCGGTGGCCTGCTTGTTTCGGACCGCTTGATGTTTCGAGTTCGAAATGAAAAATTTCTGTAAATGTTGTGTTATATGTGTGTGTGATATTCTCGAGTGTTTGAAGTGAAATTTTGTGTGATGTTTATCTTTTGATCTAATTAAATTTTGGTTGAATCGGATGGGTTCAATTTTTTTCGATTGCAATAAAGTGAGCGTAAGCATATTTCATGAGACTAAATTTTTGATAATAACAACAACAAAAAAAATAATTATTATTATTACAACAAAGATCTATCGTCATGTAGGAAAAAATTCTTACATATAATTCTTACGTATGTATTTATATGTAATACAACTTTTATACTCAAAATTCAGCATTTTCAAATTAAACCTTTTACAAAGTATTAGAAAGTATTACCTATTAAGATTTTTTCGTCGTAATCAATGAAATATTTCATTTGAATTTTAAAACGATGAATTTGAAGTGTAAAAACTATAACTGATTTCCATTTGTAACGCTTGATTCAATAAAAAAAATTGTTCAAGTTTCAAACCAAATAAAGTTACATTACAATAAATTTAATGTTTTATTTTAAAAAAAAAAACACGAATCAGTTGATATTTCACATTTTATCTTCTAGAAATTTTCACATCGTAATATTTTTCGTTAAAGGTAATAATCACAATAAAAATATACCTTTAATGAAGTTTCACATAAAGAACACGATCGAAAGACGCATCGTATATAATATTGTGCTATCGAAAAAAGCGTGTACGAATTTTCTTTTCCGCGAAATTTGCCAAATTTCACTCAGACAATTATTGTTTTAATCGCACGTCTTCGGACGGTTTTCTACGTTTACACACTTCAAACATCGAAAAAACGAAAATCGATAAAATAGAAAGTAGGGAAATGCGTCGGCTTTTCCATTTCTATTCGCATTTTTTGCACTTCGCGCCACCACACAGGCAAACTCCGCGCATATAAACAATGCAATATCGAAGAAGAAGCATATTGAATGCAAATAGTGTCGTTTATGCATAACATTATTTAAAGTCGACGAGATGTGTCAACCCTTTCTCTGCGGCTGCGAAACGAATTAATTATAAATTCAAATTTTGCAAGTGAGCCACTCGGGTCAAATTTTTTCGCTTCTGCTTCATCTTTTTTTTTCATCTGCCGATCCTGAGTCTCTTTTATGTTCGGTCTCGAATTCACCAATCGTGTTATACTGTTTTCATTTGCGCAAGAAATTAGACGCGGTGTTACGTGGTCGTCGTAATATTGGGGTCTCTGAAAAAAATCAGAAATTTGCAATTTTTTTATATGCGACGAAGAAGTTCCCCTTCGTGCATGAACGTTAACATTTGATTCGTTCGAATGTTTTATAATTGTGCAATTAATATATGATTATAAATTACTCTAAATTCTAGGTGTTTATTTTTTTGGTTTTTTGCGGAATTCGACGCATATTAAAATACTTGATTTTAGTAAAAAAATATTTTTAATTAGTTAATTTGAAGGCGTCAGGGTCAAGCGAAGAAAAAAGAGAATGATCGATTGAGTTTTTGCATTGTTTTATTTGATTTTTAAAAGCTCATTTCGCTTTTCGGCCGAAAGAAAAGTGAAAATTTTGATTTGAAAGCGACGATTGTTTCTCTATTATATTTATGTATATTTTTTTGTCGGGTACAAATCAAACAAAGAACGAGCGATTATTATGTACTTTCTAAGTTCCCCCTTCGAATCGAGAACATCGTGCTCGATTGGTTTTCAATTTTGCGGAAAAATTTGCAAGCTTTAAGAGGCATCTATGAAGTTTTCTAGATCGTCTAATTTTTGCGAAATCGTCTTTGCATAATGATGTTCGATCAACGTTGTCATGGATCGTGACTGCGAATAAATAAGATGTTTTTGCAAAATTGATTTTTCTTCAATTTTTCCGACATGCTTATATCAGATTATGGCCGCAAAGATTTCTCATAATTTTATACTATTGAATTTATAATAATACAAACACAATTTGAAACGATTTTCTAAAATAAATATTTAATTTTGTTATTATAATATCAACTTTTCACAACCGTTGAATGCTTTCTGTATAAAGATGTATTAAAAAAAATACGAGAAACAATACATTCATATCGCAAGAATTTTAACAAACTGCAATTTGCATTTTTGTGATGACTCGAAAAGTTTTTTTGGCGAATTTGAGAAAGTGCGTTCAATAAAACATTGATAGTATTTGCATATTTCATTATGCAAAATGCAATAACATACTAATTTTTTCAACATCGTTTCAAATACCATCAGAGTGATTCAATCTATTTAAAATAAACGAGTTTCTAACCGAGCAACTTCGAAAAGTGCAACGGAATGAAAAGGAACATTCGAAATTCGTTGAAAAGGGAAAACAAAGTATTCGGTCGACCGTGATATTAAAATATTAAATAATTTGATACGAATCGTTACCAATTACAATTGAAAACGCGAATTTAAATAATCTAAATTATTTTTATCGATGGAATTTGATTAAAATTTCAATGTTATTTAATCGGATGAATTTTACCGCAATACTGGAACGAAATCGTTTTTCCGCGCGCGAACCGCTTTCAATCTTCAAATGCACGTGGAAATCAAAATTTCATCCTCTCAGTGAAAGTTTTTTCTGAAATTTTACAAATGTATTTTCTTCGTGACACATCAGCCGGATGGGTTTGATGCATAAGCTGTCTGACAACCTCTTATTTCAATAGCACGTGCTTTTCGACGTCACGGGCCGTTTATAATACATCGTTTTTCATCATAGTCAGTTAAAAAATTATCTAACCCGTAATCGCATTGTATATTTAAACATATAATATCTGTTTGTGTGTCTCTCCATACATGTTTATTATTTATATGCAAATGTAAGTTTCGACAACCGGCGTCTCGCAACTGGCCCTCGTCTCGCAATGGATGACACTTTTTTAGAAAATTTTCTTCTTCTGGTATTATATTAGTTATTCTGATTAAGAATTTCTAATATATAACAGTTATTTAATGATTAATATTAATGAAATGTAAAAGCGTTTAGTTTTTTCGACCGTTCAACTTGAAAATTAAGTGAAATTGCGAAAATCTCTGTCGTGCATCCAAGTGTGATGAAATTCGTTTCATTTATAGGTGCGCATTATGAAAATCGTCACTTTTTCTCAAACATTTCTCAGCTTGTTCTAAAATAACTTGAGTGAAAAAGTGTTGAGAGTATTTTGAGGCGTACTAACGATTGTCAGTAACTGTAGAAACGAGCGTCGCTACAAAAAACCAGCAATAAAATAAAAATTTTGTAAATGTTTTGTTTATGTAAAAGTGTCGCGCATAAAGAGACTGTAGACTTCCTCTCGTTGAGTTTTTACGGAAGTTTTCGTCATGAGGTTATATTTAAAAAAAAATTATTATCTCTTCATATTTTCTACATGAATGAACGTTTCGAAATTCTGTTAAAAAGATCAGATTAACGTTCGTTTTTGCGCTCGCATGCAAAAAAAATTGATTGTAGATATTACACAGTTGTTTCACTCGTGGTGCGTATTACTTAACTCGGAGAAAAAAAAGAAAATTGGTACGCTTCAAACTTTTTCCAGGTCGGTTTTCGCTCGCAAAAACACATATGCAAATCGATTATGCGTGATCGATGTAATTTCAAGATTGTCGACTTTATGTAAAAGCGGTGATTTTTTGCGGCCGAGAAGAACCCGTCGTTTCCAATTCTAGAAAAACACATAGCCGATACGCCTTTTTTATGGACGCGATTGCGTTCCGTCGGTTTTCGGAGAAAGGTGCGCTTTGAGAATGTTTTTTTTTCTAATCTGCGATTTTTTTTATATAGAGCCGACGAAAAAGTTCGCGACGTCGTTTAATATAATATTAATTCTAAACGTTATAAATATTTTCGATCGGCGACCTCGTGCCGATGCAAATAAAACGCGCGTGCTTATTTCTGTGTTCGTCCATAGTTTTTTCGTACTAAAGTTAATATAAAAAATGATGTTTTAATGTTGAAATTATGATAATGAACATTTTTCAATCGACGTTTTGCAGAGATGGCGTGTTTTAAAGATGAGCGTTTTCAAAATGAACGACGCTTCATTAATCTTTTCAACTTTATTCCACGATCTATTTTTTTTTAAATATAAAAATACATATTTTTCATTCGAAATGTAGGTCGTAATCTTGATAAAATCTTATTATATACTATAGTTTTTATTATAGTATATAAATAAAATTATATTGTATTTCGACTAAGCTTTGCAGTGAAAGTTTCTCATAACATCGTCAATGGATTTATACGAAGACGCGAAAAATATTTACTCAAAAATGCGAAAAAAACGAAACGAATCAGAAAATTTGAAAAATCACGTCCCAACAACATTTTCGACTTCGTAACGAGCAAAAATATAAAATTATGAAATTAGCTCACGTCTGATAGTCACATTTATCGCATCGTACGTATTCCGGTAACCTCGCGGTGGCGACGAATTGCGCAAAGCGAAAATATGTATAACACCAACAATGTACATTGCGCAAAGAAGGTCCCTCGAATGTTTTCCGTTTGTGAAATTCTCGATTCGATTCCGATTTTGCATCGTCCGAAAGAGTACGTTTTCTCGCGTCCGAACTAGGAAATGGTCTCGTTTAGTGTCAAAAGCGTTTTCGCCTCGTACGCAATTTGACGGGACGCGCGTGATGTTGGCGTGTCACGAAGTCGGCATTTGTTAAATTAACGATCGACTACTCGTAATGCATAGAATTTGTTATATTACAATATATTCTCGACGATAAATGGAGATGTCAGAAAGAAAATCGGACTTTGCCGGCCGTGCGAGTTCGAAAAATTCACCCACGTTTGCGATGTTGTCTATTGGCGTTGGTGAAAATCGAGTTGATTTGAATAAAGCGATCGAAACGAGAGTGTTTTAGATATCCGAAAAAAATCATTGTTGAAAAGTTGGCGTGAAATATGTTGTATTATTATAATTTATGGGGTCTCTAAAAATTTAATTGATTTTTAATATAATAGAATGAATGTTTCTTAAAAAAATTTCAACATAATTTTATTCTATCGATATATCGAAAATATTTTTGCTAATATTATTGATATTTAAAGAACATGTTTTCGTCTCATATTTATATTTTGACATTTGGTAAATTATCGTGTTTGCGTCATATGTCGAAAAAAAAAAAAAACAGGATATGAACTAAGAATTAAATAGATCAAAATCAGTGCGATCTATATATGAATCATCCTCCTACTCTCGTCCATCAGAAAAAATTCAATTGCGATTGTTACTATTGTTGTCGGTCGAGATTAATGATCGAGAACGGATTTTGGCGCTGCAATTAAAACCAGAATCAGAAAATAAAAAGAAATAAATATAATAATGTGTATGAAAAAAAGTCGTTTTCGCACGCGGCTCGCCCACACAAATATAAATCCGTTTTACCATAAAACAGACCAGATTTGTTGTTTTCCGATCAGAATTCGCCTACTATGCCTGTTTCTTATATTTCAACAGTGAAACGTGCGATACCTTCTAGAGTAGACCTTCGTTCAACGTGCGTTAATGAAAATATATAGTTACGCATAAATCAATCGCATCATCACTCATCCGTTAACGAATTATATATTTGGACGCTATCGAAAAACGCCGAAATTTGCATATTATGAAATTTTTTTTCGATTCGTACATTTGGATCGATCGAATTTACATATTTTGTAGACGTGCTAATTATATGATGTCAATATTTTGGAAATTATTAAATTTGGCATTTAGAACATATTTAAATGCTAACTATACATCTCCGAAACTCGCGATCTAATTAAAAAAATGTGCGAAATCGACGCAACACATTAACTTCTCAAAATGATATATCGCGATGATATTCGCAGGTTCTCTGAAAAACGAAATGCAAATTTTTATGAAAAAAAAAACTTATACGCTGTCGAAATTAAGCGATCGAATCGACACATGGTCAAGAACTGATAACGAACCGATTGAAATGTTGACGAATTGAAGAGTTCGACCTTAGCCAAATAGAATGCAATTATATTTCACTTGAATGCAAGGATTCGTTTCGGTTTTGACAATCCGCATCTACAATGCACACTTGGATGTATTTAAGCTTTGTATTAAGTGATCGTTGACACTTGAATGTTTCGATGATGCTTTTAGCATTATCGTTTCGATTCACATGAGGCCGTTTCAAGGGTAAACTATTTCAAAATCGTTGAAGATTTTTGAGAACTTCGTTCTTGATTTACATTTCAATATTGGATATGATATAGGTATTCAATTGAATATAACATATAATACATATATTCATTTATTACGTACTAATTCACTCAACAAGGTACTTATAAAATTATATGTACTTTAGAGTTGCGTTGTCGTAGGGAATTATATAAGTGATTATATCACTTTAATGTGTGTTGATTTTAAAAGCTTACAAAACACTAACGAATCAAATATTGTCGTTCTGAAACAAAGAAACCGAACATTCGAATTAAGTTCGTTGGCCACAAATTTATTGTTGATTTTAACTACGCGTGGAAAAACATTGCGTTGCAATTGTTTGTACGCTAATTGAACGTCACCTTGGTCGACTGTGAACTTCGAATCCACGAAAAGCTTTTTTAAAATAAATTTGACACATTGTACCCAGCTGACCTCTTCAGCTCGACGAATTCTGTAATTTTTTACGAAATTCTTATATTCGTTTAAGAAATTAGCGTTAATATAGATCGTTACTTCAATTGTATTTTTAAGCCATCGCTTCTTTAGATTTCAATTCCAGCGGTAATTATTACTTAGAAATCACAATTTATTTTATAGCGAATTGCATAAGCGTCAATAATTAATAGGTTAATTGATAAATGAAAAATATGATTGCGGATATTATCAAAATTTCAAAAATTTATGGATTCACGCGCGATTCTCCGGATTTTTATTTCTTATTTTACTGTGAGAGACTTCGCGCTTACCCGCTCGTTAATGTCACCAATGTGAAAATTTATAAATGTTCATATTTTAGTAATGTCAAGTAGCTTGGAGACAAGTTCGCAACTTGAATGTGAATATTATACGTTTATTGTTGGTAATAAATAAAATGTAATAAAAACCACTATGAAAAAATCTTGCTATCAATAATTAACCGTTATGGTGGTGAAATGTTGATAATCGTTTTGCAGGAATTCGAGAAGTCATCGTTCTTGTATCGATTAGATTTAGCATTTATAAACATCCATTAAAATTCCGATTTCTGATAGAACCCGATTTGGGTACACAAAAAATACGCAGTTGACTTTTGTTTCGTTAGTTAATTCTTGAATAATTTGTATGCTTCGCAAAATTTTCTGTAGATTGAGAATTTGATGAAACATAATGAACCGTTAAATTAGTTTTATATAATGTTTTTTTAAATTTTGACACATTGTTGCAATTTTTTCGTTGGAACTTTTTGTTTCGAACAAAAAAGATGTTTATTAAGTGTTAAATGAGCAAAAAAACGCAACATTTTTATATATCATCATAGCAAATGCAAAAAGTTGTCAATCAAAAAAATCACATTTTTTACCAAAAATTTTCGTCGTCCGTTTCGTCAACAAATTTCAAAACTGAGAATTTCATAATTTCGAAACCTCAAAAAGGCAGCGTTCCCTTTGTTTTTCATCGGCAAAAGATGAAGAACAACAAAAACAGTAGTCGATTATTATTATATTGTTTTAACATGGTCGATTGTCTCCGCGCCGCACTTTTAATTGCCCCGCGGGTTTGCAAACAAAAAACGGTAACACACAAACAACGACGATACAACAGACAAACAAACACACACACACACAGCCTTTTTTTCACAACGAACAACAATGAATCCATATCAACAATAGAGCTTCAAGTTATCTCTCGCCGCCGCTATAAATATCATTTTCAGACTTTTCGGATTGTCCGATTTCAAATATGTTTATTGCTCATTGTTTGCGAACTGAGCATGTATAGTAGTTGAAAATAATAGTGGTGCGTGTGTAGGTGTCTAATTGTAAGTAAGGAAAAATTGAATAACAGTGACCCTAACGACACTCGTCGTTTCGCAATCGCTTTGGGGTTCAAGTATAATGGCGAAATTTTTATTGTCAATGACATTTTTTTTGTGTTCGAAGATTTTATCTGTTCGAGTTTTTTTTAAATTTTTTTCCCTCCATAGAATTGAGTTTCGTTTCAAATGAGTTTTACATTTTGCTTTAATATCAATCGGTGCTGATTTCATAAAATCACGAAACCCTTTTAGTAGGTTTTATCAATGTTGTACCCTTTAATGGATACAAAGAAAAGAACATCAAATGAAACGATAATTTATGTTTATATCTGAACTATTTAAAAAAAAAACTGAATAAAATTTATACATAAAGAATCTCGTGCCATATATCTCACGATAGTGAATCCTCGAAGACATTACAATAAATAACCCATTTCTGCATTTTTAATATATTTAAATTTCATCAAAATACCCGATTAACATATACTTTAATGCAACGTTAATTCGCACTATTAAATCGACATAAAAAAGCTGAAATTATCGACCCAAAAGTATTTTTTTTCTAGCGCAGACTATTTATTACATTATAGCCGATTTATGGGACTTACTACAACTTTTCTTTCTTGTACCGCAAAACAATGGTGAACTGTGTCGATTTGGAAACCATCGACTTCGCTTATAACACGATCGTTGGGTAATTCTCAATAAAAACGCGCCTATGTCGATCGTTTCAATCGATCGTGTTTCGAACAATTGCATTCGCCATATTATTACATCTATCAATTATTATTACCATTTAACTTCATATGTATGTTCAAAACTGTAAAATTTTCGTATCAAAGCAGTTTTTTTTTCATTCGAAAAAATGTGTAAACAATGTTTAGTCATAGAGAAGCGTATGCATAATGGATTAGTTTATATCAATTATTTTTACCATTTAACTGAATTTCAATATTAACAGTTTCATATGTATGTTAGAAATCGTAAAATTTTCGTATCAAAGCCGTTTTTTTTTCATTCTAAAAAATGTGTAAACAATGTTTGGCTGTAGAGGGACGTATGCATAATAAATTAGTTTATTAAAATTCGATTCGACCCAGACTTCTGGGAACAATGAAAGCCTTCGTGGAGATAATCATCCACGGAACGTACGAAAAATAAAGAACATAATTAAATGAAAAATAAGAAAACGGCCGCGTCTCGTTTGCGTTCTATTGTTAACATAATTGTTGCCGTTTTATTATTCGGCAAACGGGTATTATCTCGGTGTCGGCATTTTATTGTTGAACATTGACAAATGGTCGCTCGAACCGAATTTATCACGGTCTCGTTATTTATACGTTTGTATGGAAAGGTTTTGGATTTTAAAAGTTTTCCGAGATGATCGAATATGTTTTGATTTATACGGAAATTTTTGAAGTATGCAAATTGAATAATTTATAAACATGTTAGATCGAGTTGCATTAAATTTTTTTAAATATATTTTAAAATATACGGATATTTCAAGTTTGTAATTATTCACTGTACATTTTGACGAGAAACGTTTAAATAATAATGATATTTGTATGAATTCCGAGGCCGAATTTTCTGTGATCACGTTCTCGCATACTTTTCTTATAAAGAAAGTTGAAAAATATTGTTATTAAGGCCATTCTTGTTATTTTTTTGTTGATCCGTAGATTATTTAGTATTGTGTGCACCTTACCGATAACGATCGTCCTCGCGAGGTGCGTCTAAATAGTTGTTACATATAATAATTTTTAATGTCAAGGTTTCGTCGAATCGTTCGACACCCACTAGATTATTTTTTATCATTTCAACAGTTTGAATCATCGCCGATACATTTTTTTTTCGATAGAAAACTGGTCTATACAATATGTGTCATATTCCTTTAGCATTTATACCGATGTTATTTACGTAATTCAAAACACTATAATAAAGCGAATCCTTGCGAGATGCGTGTTTTGAATATTAAGACCATCATTTTTATTTCCTATAATTAAGAATTTTAATAGATTTCATATTAAAAAAAATGATGTTTTCGTACATTTATAATAGACAGTTATTAGAGATGTATAATATAATTTTTTTTTATTAAAATCGAGAAAATTTTCTATGGTATCATTGTCACTAAAAAAAATGCGAAAAATAAAAAAAAGCCAAACCAAGGTCCTGGTCTAGATTTGGAGTAGCAATTAATCATTTCGTACGCTCGTTCTTTTTTCAAGTGCCGTACTGGACCGCGTCTCTTTGACAATCAACCTCATATTAAGCCCAGAAAAATCGTTTAAAAACATTTCAAAATTATCATTTAAAAATATTTCGAAACGGCCATACAACCGAAACGACACACGCACTTCTTGGCACCCCTTCGTCCTTCGGGAACCGTTATTGTTGACAAATTATCAGATGGCCGCTCGCCATTGTTGCATTGTCTCCCGCATTATATTATATTGTCCGTTATTGTTGTACCACGTACGCGGTAATTGAATCAAATTGTTCGCGGCTTATCTTCAACGCAATTAAATCCGTTTTAATTGCTGAAAAATATAATTGAATAATACGCAAAAACGAACGCAGCATTCGTACAACAATGATATCGTACGCTCGATTGTTCCTAGATTTTGCGTTCAAGGTTGATACTGTGCACACCACCGTTTACTTTTATATAACGGAATTAGAATGTGTTTCGTAAAAACGGGCACAATTACATAAATGTTAATATAATAATGATTGAGATGAAGAAAAAAATCAAACAACGACGCATTGGCTCGATCGATATCGATCGCGGTGGGATTGTTCTTGTTTTCAAAAGTCCAATTGTGAATTGATTGTTTGTGGGTACTGTTGTTTTTTCGAGTTGTTAAATGGTAATTGGATCGTTAGATTGAACGTGTCGGATTCGGCGATATTACGACAGTTCGGATATTTTATTGTAAATAAAATTTTGTGCACAATTCGAGCATGATTTATTCGCGTTATTGATTACAAATGGATTTCGGGCTGTCATTAAAAAAATTGTTTCCGCCTATTAGTTTTTCCGAATTCGAGGGCGGAAGTAAACGTGCAAATACTCGGTAATTAAATAATGACTCGGATTGATAAGACGTTAAGCCTGTTATGAAATATGATAAAAATATTAATGCGAAAAAAACTAGGAAAATGTTCGTTCTTAATGTCGCTGCGAACCGATTTATTATTTTTTTATTGGACATTCAAATTTTAGTTCTTATCTAAAATATTCGATATATAATCAGTTAATATTGTACATTTAGAATAACAAATATATAATTTTTATTCAACAAGATCTATTTTACAGTCACTTAGAGCTTTAGGCCTCCGAATTCAGCGTTTTAAAAATCAAATTCAGTCGACGGAAATATATTTTTTATAGATTATAGGATTCAAATACGTGGAAATAAATATTATATTAGTTAGGAAAATGATAATTTATAAGATGAAAAAGATCATATTCTTTTTGTTTGTATGTAATAAAATCTAAAAATCACCAACTGAGATTATCAAAGTCTAATTAAAGAATAGATTGTATTTAATTGATTAATATGATAACAATCTAAATAATACTTGTATAGACAAGTAAGTGTTAGTGGTTAAATTTGATTTGTAAAAGGCTGATTTTGATTTAAAAAAGGTTAAATTTGTTTTATAAACTACTGAATTTTGAATGTAAAAGCTGTATTTCCCGTTTACGTATTTTAAAAACCATCAATTTTCCCAAAATCAAACAATCTCAAACTCGCACCGACCGAATCGTCCGATTCATAAATTTCCAAACAAACAAACAAATGAGATAATCGAAACTCGACTGCACATAACTAATGCGAAAGTGTGTCCGAAATTTCATAGTTCTCTTCGTTTTATCATTATTCACGGACAAGATTGAGTGTCTCGACTACGAACTGGTGCAGTGTCAGGAACATAATTGATTGGATTCTCGAACGATCGGATTTCTCGATTTTTATCAGCCACCGGCCAGGTGTTTTGCCTATTTCGAATTCTTTACGACAAAACACGAGTGTGACATTTCGAATATTCGCGCCATTTCTCGGCCGACATCTTCAGGTTGTCGACTGATAACGCGTTTAATTTATTGTGCAAATCTAACGATGGTTTTCCTTTTCGAAACGGTCCACTTATTTGGTCTGAAATGTGGCTGTTGCATAATTGATTCCGCATGCCCTGTGATTTATGGATGCGAGATGATTGCTCGATTAACTCGAAAATTGTCGAATAATGTTGCGTAATTGCATAATTTAATATGAAGAATTAAGTGCGTATGAATTGCGCAAATGGTGCGTCGAGATTATCGGGATTCGTTTCGTTAGCGAAAAATTTGCACGAATTAACAATGTGTGTTCAAAGGTTAACAACTTTGTAGTGTTTTGAGAAAATTGATTATTTTTCAATTAGTTTCGGACGATTTATACCGATTCAATTATGTCAGCTTTATCAGAACATTTTTTACTTATGCGGATCTGGTTTTTTTTTATAGTTCAAAAAATTATTACCATTATCGAGTTTTTTTTATATACTAATGACATTAAAAACTTTCAATATCCGCTCGAAATCTAAGCCATTTTAACGAACATGTATCAATCTTTGATTTTTTTCACGATACGAACAGGATGTTTTCAAAGCACTACGCACAAACGGCCAGTTTATTTTCAAATAATTCAAGTGCCGTGAAAAACCTTCGAAAGCACCAAATCAAACACGACGCATATTCGAGTGTCATTTGTAATGTTTGATTTCAATATATTGAACCAGCGTCCACGCCCACACCTTAAATAATATAAAGGAATAGATAAATAATAAAACGAAATTGTTTGTATTACGTTGGGAAAAAGTGAAATGTCTAGCCCTAAAAATAATCTAAAAATTGCGCAATACAAAAAATACGTCATTCGAGTGTTTATCGATAATTCGTAATTTAGAGTTGCACAAAGGTCAACACTTTTAAGGGAGAAAAGCATTTCAATGCCCCTAGGGTCCACGTGAACGCGTTAATTCAATACATAAGAATTAACACGATCGTGATCATATGGTCACGAACAATCGAAGTCCATTTCGCGATCGAAATAATGATCGATTCGTTTTTTAAGCGGGGGATCGATAAAACCACGAATTTCGTATCTACATGAAAACTTAGACCGCCTTTATACAATGCGTACATTCGGCGATTTCGTCATTGTTCTGGTTACAGTCGGTTAATTCTTAAAAGCGTTGCGATTTAAAAGATCGTTATTCGCTTTTATTTTCTGCACATTATTCGCTAGTTTGTTGCGACCGGAAAACGCAACTTACTATGCAAACTATTCGAGTGAATGAATATGAAAATTTGAATAATAGGGTTGTGATGTTAATTCTTGTAATGCACTTAAGATACTGTTTTATTGTAACTATACAGGTGTTACAAAGGTCTCCTTAAAGCCTTAAAGAGGTGATAGGTCATGTTATTTGGAACATTTTAAACCAAATATACTTTAGTCCAGAGTATCATAGTTTCCGAGTGGTTATTTTTATTATTTTGATTTTTAAGAAAAAAATTTAAAATTTTTAATTTACGCACTAATAATACCCAAATGAAAGATAATATGGTAAACAAATATTTTTTATTTGTTTGTTTATTGTATATTTATATGAATAAAAACTTTTATATCAACACAAAACTATTTAAAATATATGATTAGATATAAAAAACTTGCTGAAGTAAAGGGAAACTAGAGTTTTTTGGTATTTCTTATTTAAAAAAAAAAAACAACGATGTCAAGTGTTTAAGTATTTTTAAAAACATCTTTGTTATAAAGCTCTTTTGATTGATGCATCACACATTTAGATATCTAATCAATTTCCAAAATTAAGGTACAAAAACGAAACCAACTTGAACTTAACAATAAACACGTATAAAAACTAAAATTGATCGAATGTTCTACGAAATATTGTTATGAAGATTTCAATGTTATGTAGCCTCCAAATTTTCATTGCAAATAATTTCTATTCAATGAAAATCAATTTACGTTTATAGTAACGCATTAGGCTTCATTCCATATTCACTAATTTTCCCTACACCAAAAACATTCACACAAAAAATTATAGAAAGCCCTATTATAAACACGCCCAAAAAAGAATCGTCTTGCACAACCGCTCGGCCACCCATGACATCACCGTTATCAGAACCGCCTCACGAAAATCTGCTATTTGGCGAAATTAATCGCCACTGTCGAGTTCGCCCTTTCGTCTCCGCAGCGATTGCGATACGCGGTGCTGTCTGTCGGCTAAGCACACACAGATAGAGAGAAAGGCAAAGGCAGTTTGCGGCCCGAGTTTGGCCCCAGGCAATGAACAACAGTTGCGCAACCGGACATATCAAAATATATCAAGGCTTGGCCCGTGGCGCGAATACCCGTGGCCCGGTGGATAATGTGCACATGCATATTGTGCACAAAAGTGTGTCTAGTTAGCACCATGTCGTCCACAATGGGACGTTGGGTGGTTGAGAGTGTGGTGGAGGTCTAGAAGGTTTGGTGGCTGTGGGGTTGAGGTGGATCCCGATGTCTGTATGGGTGGTTTGAGAGGGGTTTTTGAGGGTGTTGGGTGAAATCGGTCTGTTTGGTCTTATTATTTTGGGAACATTGTGTCTAGTTAGCAGCATGTCGTCCACGATGGGACGTTGGGAGGTTGAGCAAATGGAGCGTGTGGTGCAGGTCTAGGAGGTTTCGATGAGGAGATGGATGAGATGGGATGGGATTTGAGATGGGTTTTTGAGGGTGTTGAGTAAAATTGGTTAGTTCGGTTTTATAATTTTGGGATGGATTGGGTGGGAGTGGTGGTTTTATGTTTGATCGATTTTGTGAATTGGAGTTGTTTATGTAAATTAAATGAATTCCGGTTGTGTGTGTGTGGTTTTTTGGAAATTGTCAGGTTGGTTTTTTTTAAATTTAATTTTAGTATGAGTTAAATTGAGTTAGTAGTTTGAAGCTTTGAAATAAAGGTGGAACTAGGAAAATTTTGAGTAGATATTATAAATTGAGCAGATTAGACATCAACGCTCTGAGGGTTTTTCTTGCGCGAAACCCGAAAAGCAATTTTTTAATACGACATTTGGTCACCATGGCGATATAGGTGACCTGTTATGCCATAGTGGTATGTGTGTATTTATAAATAATTTCTAAACAAATGCGAAAACTTGCTGAATTTATTCAATCTTATAATTTTCCATTTTAAATAACGATTTTCATTTTTTTTATTATTTGGAAATAGCATAATATTTTCTACTATATCAATTCCTAAATTAAGGTATACTAACGTGAAAATTAATCAAATTCGATTAATTATGAGATGAGGAAACACGTTATTATATCATGAAAAAATATTTTTATGCGAGCATTCGTTATTACTTCCCTGTATTTATTAATCAACAACTAATGACTATGTATAATATGTTACATCTTTCATTTGAACATTTACAGGATTGCATATAGGTGGAAATTGATAATTTTTCCATATTACTAAATAAATGGGAACGAAGTCGTTAGTATTCTATTAGAGAACACCGGGAAGTAAATACGTTTATAATGACATGAAATATATAATAATATCACAAAGTAAATCGTCTTAAATTATGCATATATGCAATAAATTATCCCATTTAGTATTATTACAGAATATATTATACAAATGATGTTTGAAACGTAACGGTAGCTTAAATTTATTAGATAATCCTGAAAAAAATTGAGATAGTTTCAAATGAAAAAAATATATAAATATTTTTAATAAGTTAAATTATACATTGATGTTTTTTATGAATTCATAAATAGATCACATCGTTGCGTCGAAGTCAGAAAGTTCACGGCACTAAACCATTAAGTAATATTGATGGTGCGTTCAACAATGTATTTTTAATGGACTTATCGTTTGACAGTTTCTTGAAAGGCTTTTCGAAAAATCGATTATCTTAACATGTTCATTAAGCCACTCGTATAATAGGACTCGTTAATCAATCAATTTCGAACCGTTTAATTTGAACATTGCAAATACCTTTTTTGAATAAGTGAAACACTGCTTTTCGGACGTCCGCTAAATTCAACTTGTGGCACATTCTATATATTTTCGGATACATTTTTCATATTTCGAATCGCTTGGGTGCCGTATCATAATCGTGTTTAATTTTTTCACAATCAGACAAGCAAGGACGACCTTTTTTAAAAATACACGAACCTACCCGCGGGCATGACCGTCGCGTGCGCTTCGAAAGGCGAATTATCGAATGTGCACTGATTTTTTTCTTTCTAAAATATACTGGAATTCTGTTCGATGTTTTCGAATGTCTGTATCGAGAGCGAATTATATGGATACGCCCATATCGAGCTTGTTGTCTTACTAAGAATTGGAAACGCACGCAAGAACCCTTTCAAATGTTATTTATAATAGTATGAAAGATGTGACATAACGTGCCTTTTATATCGTGAAAATATTTTTACGATCGACTTTCAAATGATACCTAAAGTACATCAAATTGAAAAAACATAAATTTGAAAATAAGTTGTTCGTAGAATTTCAACTTCTTTATTATACTAGAATACGTAGGCTGGTCTGTTTGATATATAATAGTATCGGTGCCGTATGCGGACTTTTAGATCTTTTTTTATAGATTTTCAATTAAACATACCTCGATCGATTCGAATGGTATGCAATTATGAAGGTCATACGATCGATTATAACTCGATTATCTGTCGACCTTCTGGGATTTGCCGATTATATGGGAAACGTTTGTTGAAAAGTCGTGCTTCGACAAAGTCAAATAAAAACGTCAAATTAGGAAGAAATTCGTTAAAAATAAAACTAACATTTTTCTAATTACACCAAATCAAAATTGAACCAATCAAAATCTCGTGCGAATATTGAAAAATTCGCCGATCGTTTCCTTGGCACTTTTATTGGTCGTGTTTATCGAACGAGGTTCGGATTCGGTCGACTTTCCTTCGCAATAAGACAATCGTCATAAAGAGTGATAAAAGCGAAAAAAATATAAGACGCAGACAAAAATAAAACCGCCCAGATCGAGGTTATAAGATATGGCCACAGAAAGAAAGAAAGCGAGTTGGAATTTTCGGTCGCGGATTTTCTCCCCGGTCCGATAAAAGTTTGGGAAATTTTGAAAAACGATGTGAGAAAATCGGCGCATTTTTCGAATTGATTCGTAGAAAATTTAACGAGACTGCGAATCCCACGATTTTGCGCTAATTTGATTTATTTCTCGGCTAATATTGTGTCCAATTTGCTCGAAAGCGTGTTGTAAATAAAGCTGATACATTGTGTGAGACGACGGACATTTGTTTGCGATGAAAATGTGAAGAATTGCTGTGAATGAAATTGTTGTCGGTCATTTTCCCACATTTAAAAGAATCATTCAGGTTTAATATGAAAATAATGACAATGATGGGGAATTATGTACGGGAAGTTTTAAAAATTTTACGACTAGCATAAAGTCGGGGTTTTGTTGGGAAAATTTAAATGTAATTGAATGGAAAATTGACCTTTTGACTTTCGGCTGAATCTTCGTTCAAGATCGTTTTTTGTTTGTTCAGTGATTCTTTTAAATTAGACATAAACCCGATTAATTCAACATCTGATCATTTACACCTACAAAAAGTTGAAAGGAATTCAATTAATACACCTAACATAATTAATCATAGACTTGAAAAAAATTGGTAATTTGAATCAATTCAAATTTTATGATATTAATGAAATATGATTAGCAACGATGCGAATCGCACCTGCAAATTTCAAAAAAGAAAAATGGAAACAAAAATCATCATAGTATATCAAAAAAAAAACGAACACGATTTGAGTTAATAAATCGCATTATAATTTTAAATGGGTCAATAAAAAAAGCATGGCAACCGACTATATTTTGATTCGCATTCACAACAAATGGTTTTTATGAACTAGTTGTCTAATTCAATGTCGTACAGTTTTCTAGCGAAACATAGTATCTAGTTTTGCTAAATGCACTTTTATTGCATGTCATAAATTTTCCAATCGGATTTTATTAATTTATTAAAGTGATAAATTTCACAAACACGTCCTTTATATATGTGTATCGATAAAATCAATCTACATGTGCCAATTCTAGATTTTATAATATTGATCAACTTTGATTTTAACACTTATGAAATGATTGAGATATTTCGTGAAATTGTGCAGTATTTTAATTGAAAGACATGATTTTTTCAAAAGTAAATTATATAATTAAATCAATCAGCATCATATAGATATAGAAAATCGATCGATCTAAATTATTATAATCATATAATCAGAATGACCTTTACGCACGTGAGTCATTTTCAATCAGTTTCAATGAGAAAATATAAAATATACAAGAACATATTTTCGATAAATCAATTTTTTTCTCCATCAATATTTCATATTAAAAAAAAATTAATATGCAATAAAGAGTCGATTTTGAAACTCGACGTAATTTCGCCAAATTTCGACATGAATCAAAAAATTTTCCCATTTTTAATATTCAAATAATACTCTTTAAGTTATAAACAATTTTTTGACAAAGATTCCTTCTACACATGTCTTTTTTTTCATCAAAAGCGCTGACATTTCGTACGAGTTCGGTGATAGTGGGACACACGAGCCGGTCGCCCCGGGCACCGTTTCACGTTTCACACTTTTACTAGTGTATGTGTGAAAAGGTGTAAATATATGTAAAATCGGTATTGGCGTGTTGAGGATGATCGATGTGGATCGTCGTCGGATTCCGTGAGGCTTTCGTTCCGACCTTGAATATCGCGGATTGTGAGGAGGTCGCTTTTTTCGATGGTAATTGATGTGTTCTGGTTTTGGTGGTCGTTAGTTCAGTGTTTGTATTGATTTTGTGAATTATTTTAATGGTTAAAATCAAAGGATTTTGCCTGGAGGTGCAGTGGAAAAATATTGGTTGTTCCGATTTTTTTTGTATTATAAATGAAAAAGTATAATTTTTTTAAGCATACCCATTATATTTAATGATCGAAATTTAACGTTTTGTTCGAAACACGAATCGGAGTAATTGGTATTATTCAAAGCCTTATATTTAAATATCAATTATATAAATAGACATCAACACACTAAGCTTTTTCCTTAGCACGAAACCTAAAAACTAAATTCGATATTCACACGAAATTCACCAAATATCTTAAATCATTGTTTTAATTCGAATTTTTTGTCTAAAATTTTATTTTGTTCTATTTTTAAACATCAGTAAATCATTTTTGTACTTGAATTTCAATTAGACAAATTAGACATCAACGCAATAAGAAACACCTCTAAAAAAACATGAAACCTAAAACCCGAATTCAATATTTATATTAAGACTTGTCGAATTTCTCAAATCATCATTTTCATTTTAATCTTGCATTTAAAATCTTAAAAATTTTCTATTTTGAATCACAACTTTCATTATTTGCGTGTATAATATTATATTTATATTAAAAAAAATACAATATTTTTATTCAAAGCTTCCAAATGATAAAAATAAATTATTAGGTCAAATATATATAATTAATTAGTATCGAATAAAATATATATAATTAAAAAATAAATTTAAATCTGGGTCAAAACCGAAAAAAAACCAAATCAATCACATCATATAAAATAAAAAGCTTGAAAAAAGATCAATTCCCGTAATTTTCCAACCCCGAAATCGGCAACGGGAGAAAGCTGCCACTTCTGTGTGGTCTTCGCCAAACCTCAGACGAGAAGGAAATAAAAAAAGAGAACCTCTTTTCTGTACTGTTATGCCGTTATCGACGGCAACCGGCCGCCGCCGTGTTATTGTCGTTGCGCAATCGACACTGCGAGATGTCATTGCACTCGATGGTTGGCACACGACTCCAACAGCGATGACAGATCGAAATGGTGTATCGGTGAAAAAAAATCGGCCGATCCAGATTTGAAAAACGAAGAAACCCGCGGAAAAGAGCGAAAGTGTCAGCCGATTTCTCGTTGAGATTCGTTAACGTCGAAACGCCGCCGATTGTGAAATGCGTATCCGTTTTGGATTCCGTTCGTTTTTATTGGTTGAAAATTATATGGATCATGTGTGTGAGTGTTAGTTTTTCCCGCGTTTTCGATTTCGTTTGATAAGTGACGTCTCCGTTACTAAAGTGACGTAACCGCCACGCCCGACCAGACCGCAGATTGCTTTTAC
This sequence comes from Hydropsyche tenuis, assembly GCA_009617725.1. Classification (NCBI taxonomy): domain Eukaryota; kingdom Metazoa; phylum Arthropoda; class Insecta; order Trichoptera; family Hydropsychidae; genus Hydropsyche; species Hydropsyche tenuis. The sequence continues at coordinate 64,155 of VTON01000203.1, read as the reverse complement.
TTTCAGCCGAAGCTCGTCTTGTCCGTGACCACAGACAAAAAATGATTATTGAACACAGAAACCTAGAAGCGATTCGAATCTGTATTGAAAACTGTGTTGTTACTAGAAAAAAAAGTTATGACGTGTGCGTTGAGTGTGAGTGATTTAAATTGCTTTATATACGCGATGTCGTTCTGACTTTTATGACATGTAAGATATTTCCTGATACGTTAAATCAAAATAAAAGGATTTCGATGATACATAAAAGAAAGCAATCAAATGATTCAAATGAAAAAAAATCAATCATACTGCTAAATTTTATAATATCACCATCGAATAAAATTTCTTTAAATTTTTTTCCTATTGAAATAACTTCATTACATGTATGCAAAAATCAAATGTAATCACACCAGAGAAAAAAATCGAACCATAGAATGATTTTAATGATCGTAATCACAGCGGGTGTCTAGAAAAATCGCGTTCGAATCAATCCACATGTTTGTATTATTTTATTTGAGAATTCTGTCGTGGAAAAAAAATCGATTTGGTCTGTTGCTTCGCGGTCTTGTCTACGGTAAAACGAGCGATACATATACCGGACAAAAAGAGCCGAAAAGCAATATATATAAAAATGGCAGTCGAAAAGTCGACCGTTGGACAGATATTATATTATTTGATTTCACGCCCAGGTTCCGTTTGATTTACTTCGGGCCAGAATGTCATAACAACCACCTGTTCGTTCGTTTGCCGCTCGTTTTCTATTGCATATTTCCGATAGTGTTATTTATTATTTTGTCTTTTAGTACTTACCGTATTATATAGTGCCATAAAAGAAATACGCTCGCATAATGATTGGATATGTTCGAAACGATAGAACACTTGCGTTGTCTAATTATCGTGGAACTGTTCGAGTCGATTGAAATGTTTTTTTTTGTTGATCGATTGATGATTTGATTACAAAATTTACGACATGATTTTTACACTACGAATTCAGACTTTTACAAATCAAATTTAACGATCGGAAATGTATTTTTGTATATATTTTAGATTATGGGATTCAGATATGTAGAAATAAGTAATAGTTAGTGCAAAAGAATGATCGTTCATAAGACAAGAAAGTTTATACAATTCTTCTTGTTTGTATTTAAGAATTTGTAAAAATCATCGTCGAAAGTTAAATTGAAAAATAGATTGTATTTCATTGATTACTACGACAACGGTCTTAATATTATTTTCCGGCGGTTGAATTTGATTTGTATTATAAAAAACTAAATTTGATTTGAAAAAGGTTGAATTTGATTTGTAAAAAGCTGAATTTGAAGAGTAAAAGCTCCAGTTTTCACAGCTTCTCACAAGAAAAGATAGATTCAAAATTTCATATGGTGAAAAGCAACTTTGTTAAATTATAACTGAAATGTATCTATGTGTGTATGTTATATGTATGTATATTGCCTTTCGAGGTTGATAATTGATATCTCTGGAAACGATAAAATTCGCGCAATTTTTCAAAAAATTCTGTATGTAATTATCAATGTAAGAGGCCAGCACGGTCACGTACATATCGGGAACGTGGTCGGAAAATTTTCAAATTGATTGAAAAATTTTCAACCTCGTCCAAGCGAATGTGTTAAGTGGGAATTATCGCACTTTTAGATCGGTCGACTTTTTATCGGAGCCGTAAAATAAATAAATAAATAATATAGTCACTTTGGAATCGATTTAGTTTTCTGATATTAATTGCACGTTATTTGCCCGTAGAACGTGTACAAATTTAACCGCGGCACCGACACATTGACGAATCTAAATATTTATTTTTATTTGCGTACTATCCGTATAATGGACGCGTATGTGTGTGTGTGTGTGTGGTAGGCTTTTTTATTGCGTTTGGCCGTAAGCTAGTTTAATATTGCTATTTATATAACACGCAAAGAAAATCGACTGATCTTATCTAGATCGAGTGAGACCGTCGATTCTCGAGTAGAGTACAACTTAAAATTGTTTATATATTTAAGGAAAATAAAAAAAAAACCAATACTTAACTATAATTAATATTATTTTATTTTTTTACTTTCAGGTTCGTGACAGTTTTCTTTTATTCTTAAACACAACAAAGAAGAATCCACATGTAAGTTTTTAAAATATACGTTTCACGGTTGATGATAAAGGCAATCTAAAAATATCTTAAAATTGATACTATTGTTTTATAAATTATTGTACCAAAAAAAAATTGATCGTTTTTTCATCAAAGGTCCAGAAAAAAGTCAGTGACATCGTACGAAATGTAATACATTATGTATGCAATCACAGTTTGTTTCAATAATGGTGAATATGCGTTGAAAAAACGATTATACAATAATGTCGATCGATTATATGTAAAAAAAATAAAATAAACAAACACAGTGTCGAAACATATGAAAAGGGGACTACTTAAGGTTTTCGCGAGTTTGAGTTTCAGTTGTGCAAGCGTGAAAATTGTGATTTTTACGGTCCGTTCGCGGGTAGCCAATCGTCAATTTATGTATTAAAATATAACAAAAAATATCTACTTAATGGACTCAGAGAAAAAAATCGTGTATGAAGCATACAAAAAACATTTTTGGGACACGAATTTCATTGCATACGAGTTTCGCGCAATATAATATAATATATCACACGATAATCCTGCAGATGGATACAATCGAACTATTAAACATACACTTTTAAATTAAACGCGGTCCCATGTTCTCACGATTCATATTAATAGCTCACCGAAAACGACCGACTTTGAAAAAGAACTATCTGATCACCCGATAAATAATTGATCTAAATATTTTTAATGCATTTTATTTTATCTGTATCGGTATGCAAAGGCCCGCGGCCACAATTTCCAGTGCACTGCCTCTCGATGTTGCAAATACGCTTTTAGATCGCCATCACACATCGTGTATCACAATCGTATTATTTATATTGTAAAATCGGACACATGTGCGAGCTTTTATTACGGTTAGGCGCTTTTTTTGCGTTCGTTCATTCATAATTCTAACGAAGTCCCTTCACTTTCCCTGCGCGTTCTCCCCGACGTATGCAATAATATAATTGTGCAATGAAATTTTTTGGCATGTGTCAAAATAAAAAATTGCTCCAATTGTGTCTCACAATCGTCTCGGGTCGGTGTCACGTTTAAAGGATTGTGTCTGTCGTTTTTTTTGCGAACGTTAATTGAGTTTGTGCGATATTCTTTCTTGTGTTTTTTGCATATCGAGAATTTCGAAATGCTCGGTAATGGCAAAAGATAAAGAATGTTAATATATTTTCATACATAATGCCCTGATATCATAATGCATAATAATAATGAAACGAACAAGCAACTCTGCGAAAGTGGACGAATTTCCCGCGAACTGTTTTCGCAACAACATGACTCGCCGTAACTTTTTATCGGTATTTTTTTTATTTTACTTTTTTGCCTTTCTAAGTTCAAAAAATAATTGAGCTAGCGTTTCGGCACCCGAAAAAATCATAGTAAATCCATCTGGATTTGTTTCGAGAAAATTATGTAAAAAAATTAACACCACTCGTTTCTGAATTATCGAAACGGCGATTGTTTTACATATGTAGTTTAACGCTCAATAAAGATCGGTCGTCTGAAATGTTCATATAATCGACATTATTCAATTCGAATCGATGCATACGGGAGATAACGTTTTCAAATTTCAATAATTATTCAATTTAGATTGAACATAAAAGAAAGTAATTGTTTGAGCGGAGAAAGTCGCGGAAAATTCACCTGCTGGGCAATCGAACTGTGGCTTATCGATCTGTGACTTGCAATTTATTCGAACGGAAAAACATAAGCCTCAATAATATTGCAAAAAATCAACTTCTTTCAATCGATATTTAAACAACTTTATTTAAGTGTAAGAACGAAACGTTTCTTGTTCGTATTCTGTTTTTCCGCAATACAATTTTTCGCAATGACAACACCATTTTCAATATATTGGATCATACAATAATACACGTATACCTGCATTAAAATCTCACTTATATCCAATCTAATTCACATTCAATGATTCGAAATGAAAAAAAACCGAACGATAATAATTAACAGCCGAATTGCGAGATCTCCATGTGCGCACATGTTTGTACATGATGTAATTCTGGTAGAAGAAACTGGGCGGAGTCGCGACGCATTATAATCCGAGTATAATGATCGTCATTATTGATTTTTTTCACCGGCTATCAACCGGTGAAATGTGCTCTGATAGTAAATAAATAGATCCAGACGATATGTCATTAAGTTCGATTGAGATTTCAAAACGTACGCACGTGTGAATTGCGTTATAAATGCATCGCGTAAAAAATACCATGTTTTTATGCATATATTAAGGCCATCACTGATATCGAAATATCTATTTTTTCCGATTAATATTTTTTACAACGTTTCTTTTATATAGTCGACGTGTTGCATCAGATACGAAAAAAATGTTTCGATGCAAATGTATAATGAGCGATACATTGATTTATTCACATCGATTCGACTTGCTCCAAATAAAATGCGCTTTTCGAATCCAGAATTCCATATTTTACAATCGGACATCTTAAAAAACCACATTATGACTTCTATCGTGTATCTCGGACACCATTAAACATGCGAACATGCCATTTTCACGGAGCATTGCGAATTTTTAAAGACAGTCGCGTGGCATACCTTTTGAACCGAACGCAACGAAATCCGCAAAGGCGTATTCGAAAAGTGAACGGGTAATTGCCGTATTCTGGATAACGACTGTCCTTGTTGTGTGAACGTCGTTACACACATATGTGTAAATAAGTAAATAAATAAGTGTAAGTCCGTTTCGCATTTGGAAGAATTGGTAACGAACGCACCGCCCTACAGACCATATCAAGGTTCACGCATGCATAATACATTTATTTTCAATGTGATTATTAAATGTGTCGTTTAGAATGATCACGTTCTCGGCTGGTTCGAATATTGTGTTGAATGTATAATTTTTGTTTAAGAATTAATCTTTTTTTTATAGAAAATTCGATATTCGTTTCCTTAAATAGATATTCATAAAAAAAAATCTGAGAAATATATTTTTAAAAATAGTTTTGAAATAGATAGATTGTTTATTTTTTTGAAATATAATGCAATGATTGAATAATTCAAGCGAATTTTATAATCTCAAATGTTAATGATTGTATCGTTTGATGAACAAAGTACCTAATCCTCTTTTTACATGGTTTTTTTCACATTAACATGGTATAAAAAAAAATAAAATATATTATTATACCACAATGGTAAGATTCGGTACAGGCCAGTATATTGTTTTAATTATAGTTATTAAATAAAAAAATTCTATGTTTTTTGATGATTTTACATGGCAAAATTTGTTCACATCACATGTTTTTAAAAAGATAGTTTTGGATGGAAGTTCTATCCAAATATGGAACCTATCTTAAATTTTTATATGGTCACTATACATTTTTTTTACACGGTAGTTTCTGGAACGTATCTTCCGTGTAAAAGAAGATTGGAGGTAATTCAGTTGAATCATTAATCGATCGTTATAGAAAAGTTTAATTCTAAAAATATTTTCATAATGTACACCTGAAAAAAAAAACTAATGTCGAAAAAAAACCGTATTTTTTCTTCATAAACAATTTTCAACACGATGAATTATTAATCGACTTTTTACGAATCGGATATTGAACTCACACAGAATCAAAACACATCGAAGAAACATTAAATTAAATTATTCAAATTTAATAGAACGATCTCCACATTCCGATCATCGACACTCACCAATAATTATAAACAATTTGCAACATCTCAAACTAATTAAACCACAACATCACGAAAGCGCACCGAACCATACTCCGACGCACGACAACACCACAACATCTCACACTTCGACAACGCTCAAACCGAAAAACAAACCTAGACGAAAATTAAAATAACATAATCTATACTATTATAAGTATGAAATATATATACATATATATATATATATAAAAAGTGCGAGTCAGCAACGTGGAAGAGATCGATCTCGTTTCGTCGTCGTCGTGAGAGCAAACGTTTCGCAACTCGCGGTCCGCGTCCTCAATAGGGTTACATCAATTATCCGGTTGTGAACATGTGTATTATACACACACACACACCGGCGAATGTTCAGTGGATATTATATATGTTATAGGCAGAGGTATGATCTATGGGCTGAAGAACGGTCGGATGTATCGGCGGAAAATTGTTTGTAATTGTTCGGTTTTGTGTCGATGGAAATTTGTGGTCGGATTTCGTGTGAAAGTGAAAATGTGTCGGTCCGAACGGAAACGGTGATTTGTTCGCGTAGTTTATTATAGGAATATGTTAAGTTGTCGAAGATTTGGTTGATGATGTTGATTATGTTTGTTGGTACGCTCGGGCTTCGTATAATACGGTTTGATGTTTAACACGGTTAATGAATTGTGACCTGTTTTTGTACAATGCGTTTTATGTAACACGGTTTAAAAAGAAACAATTGATAATTAATAATATGATGCTTTATTTAGGTACATAAATTATTTATGAACAAATTTACATTTTAACATGAATACAAATGTATTATAAGTGCTTAAATTGAGATTCTTAATGAATTTCTCGCTTAATTCACGCACTATAAGTGTGTACATAATTGTTTTAAAGGAATTTCACTTGTAGTTTGGAAGTTTATCAATTTTCGACCATATCTTTTTGTAAAGGAAAATGATTAGTAAAAATTGTCGAACGTAACTTCCCCACAACACGCGTATGTAAAAACTACGTGCGAAATTTGACAAGAAACCTAATTTGCGGACTTAAAATTCATAAATTACGCTTAAAACACATTAATAAAATTAATTTAAGCATTTTATCTAAATAGTTAAATGCATATTTTCTGTATTTTTTATTCAAAAAAAGGGTATTAACAATCTTCTATATTTTTTTTGAATGAAAACCCTAATTTTTATGAACTTCAAACCTCGTATAACACGGATTTGTATTACACGACGTTTATATGGAACCATATAACCGTGTTGTACGAGACCCAAGTATATTTTAATAAGACAAGTACAAATTCATATTAACATTAGAAATTAGTCAAAAGCTTGCGTTAATTGCGAATGCGTGTATTCGCAAAGAATATTATACATCACAGTTATATTAACTGACAACTTACTCGTTCACTTTTGACCTGAAAGATCAACGATTTTGTCATTCGAACAACTCGTTTCAAATGTCACACTTATGATACCATAAATCAAGATGGAGCACACAAATCATTCATCTCGGATCGATCGCGGAAATGACCGATGCAAAACAGAAAAAAAAACAATCATTCACGAATCGAAATCGGCGTGAAAAATTCTGGAGGTCGATTCTAGAGCTCGTAGATCGTAGATCTTTCACCGATTGCGATAAATCACGACTTGCAACCTTCACGCTTCGGAAAACGTAATACAAATACGCATAATTACAGTCAGGTGCAACGTTTAACCCTTTCGATATCAAATTCGGCAGTTGGAGAACACGCACAGTTCTCTAATGCCATTAGTTATTGGGCCGAACTGTTCGGATTCGGACATTAAAAGATTGCAGGTATATATGATTTCAACACGTGTCTTAATTCGAATCTAGGCGCGGGCATATGAATATGTTTCTTCGTGCAAACGTTGAAAAATTTATAAATTGCTTCTGTTACGGAGCGACGTTCGAATGTTAAAAATTCGCTATTGCTAATATTTAATTCACATTTAATTAGACGCGCAGTATGTAGTAAATTGGCTACAAATGTATTATACATGCGAATAAGTTGTACATTAGTAATTCTAATATCGAACTTGAAGTGTACAGGACCTATTTTTCGCTGCCCAAATGCAACCACATGTTTTATCACTACTCACTGATGCAATAACTAATTTGATTATTTACGATTCAATCTGGAGCTTCGATAGTTTCGCTAGCGAAAAAAGTATTAGCAATCTTATCATCGCAATTGTCTTGTTTTTTTCTTTTGAATCTAGTTCGATATTTTGTAACTCGAAGAAAAATATATATACGTGGCATATTTATTATAGTATAATATGTGGCCTATGGGTTTCGTTTTCATAGCCAAAAGGCGGTTTTACTAACAGTGTTTATTGCCAAGATTATCGTTATTATATTATATTATATCGGGTCAGAAATTGTCAGTAAAACCGACCGGCAGTTCTAATTATCCGAACACACTATCGTTATGCAATAACCTTTATACTTTGTATGGACAATGGCGTTCTTTCTTCAATTCGTCAGCTTTTGAATTATTTTCTAATGTTCTTCAAGGCGTTTTTTTGCGAAATAGCAATGTGAAATTTTAAAGACAAAAGCGATGCTTTTGTCCACATTTTATTTAATTTTTTACGAACATAATATTTCGAATTTGCAATGTTAGTTCGACCAACAGAAAATTGATAAATAATTATCTATACACATTTCTATGCAATAATGAGTAATGATTTAATTCGCGATTTAAAACTGATTGAGCCGACTAATAATAGATTTAAATCCTATTGTTAGTTCGTATGCGGAAACCGAATTTTCCGTATCGAAATCGCCCTTCGCGCTTTCGAAAACGCCTAAACGTCTCAGACACGTCTAAAAACCCATAAAAAAATTGACTTAGACATGAGAAAACTCATTTCGAGCACACCACCAATTATGCTGTGCGCATTTGTTATTATTTTATGCGCGTTTACCTTTCTGGCCTGACACATGACCGGCATCGAGTCCATGGCCACCGGCCGGCCACTTCCCTTTCACACATACAAAATGTACGTTTTATCGATCGCATAGTTGGCAGAATCGGTCTTCGAAAACCTATCGATCCGCGAAAATGGTTTGCATAGCTTTGAGCGTGGAAAATTCCAGGAAATTTGGGGAAAATCGGACTTTTCCGCGCGTGGTGAGGCGATGATTTATTATTGGATGTGTTCGTTTTGAATGTCAATGGATTTTTTAAAGTTCAATCAATTGTGTCATTATAATGTGATTGTATTATCTGCATCTTGGGAAAGGTCTTCTATGAATTTATAATTAATTCTAATATTTTTTGTATCGATTAATAACTCCCAATGATGAGTTTTTTGAAACATTTTTAGTCGAAAAACTGTTCATCTGATCATCGAAAAATTAATGTTATTGTTATTTTTATATATAAATATATAATATATGACTTTTGTTAATAGACTCATAATGTAATAAATTAACGAATATATTTTTTTTGAAATCGGCATTAGTATGAAAAAATTCGAATCATCTTAATTTCAACATAATTGAATGTCAGTAGTTTTTTATGCATGAAAATTATCAATATGTAAAGTTCAAAACGATTAGAACTAACAAAAAATTTTTTTTTACTATCGCTAATTAATTCTATCTTCCGGTGTATAATTATGAAAAATACTAAGAACCGCAATTTATACATTTCCAACGAACAACCAATAACACTTTTCGAATATATCGATTAAAAAATATTCAAATTAAAACAAAATATACAAACATCAACCCGATAAACTGACACACGAAGAATATATCGATATCGTCGAAACCGACAGAACTTTCAAACCGACACCGGATTTATCACGCGGGCTCGAATAATCTATATCGTTTTAGGGCAAGCTTTGGTCGCTTTTCGCGCCGAAACTTTCACCTGTCCAGTCCGTGGAATGCGCTCGAAATGACGAGATTCCGCAAGAAAATCGCCAATTGGCGATTGTTGTCGTCGATGGCCATTTCAGAGGCCCCGAGGCTGTACCGGAGGGCGAATGGCCGTTTCCTGTTGCGGAAGATTCGGAATTTGCCCGGCGGATTCGTTCGGTAAAAGGTACGGTGTTGTGTCAATGAACTGTGTGGATTTTTTGTAAGAGTGTTGAAGTTAAGCTGTTTGGGTGGGTGGTTCGATTGCGTGATGTTTTCTGTTTGGTTTGATAAGAAAATTTTGTTTTGTTGTATGCTGAAAAATTATGATGAGAAAATTTTCTGTATGTATAGAATTTTGTAGTGGGATACGCTTTTGATGTTATATTATATTATTATTTTTAAATTGGGCTTTAAGAAGTGTTTGAAGGAGAGAGGGATATTTTTAAAAGAGTTTTTAAATTGAGTTAACGAATTGTGAAATATCTTTCGTTCATTTCATGGGGATATTATACTGTATTCATTTTGTTTGTTAGAAACATAAATAATAATAATTTATTCATATAAATAAAAGTACAAGCATACACAAATATAATTGTACCTCCATGGTATGACAAGTTTTACGTGGTTAAAATAAAACATATGATCATTCACGTTAACTTAAATCCAGGCTTAATTCATTTTTTCAAAATCAACGCTTACGCCACTTCCATACATGTATTGAATAAAATTTTATTACGATTATTAAAAGTTGAGTGACTTCTTCATAACTAAAATCGAATATGATATTATGAAGGTTTCACCTCGAATTTCAACATTTATTAACCGAATTTACATGCAAAAACCGTCAAAATCCAATTTGTATCAAACACAAACACGACACTGACGTCTATTCATATTCATGCAAAATCCGCAACTGACCATCTCAATGTCATTAAAAAACGCACATTTCACTTCCCGCACATCACAAAATCAGACATTCACCACCGTCGAATAAAAACATGCACATTTTCCAAACGATACGATCTTCAAGGAAACCGCTCGTTTTCCTCCTGGCACTTTCGCGAATTTCCCGATCGGCCACCCGATATAACACACACACATAACCACACATAACCCAACTCATACGATTATAATAATTAATATATTCGCCGGGTTTCATTGTCAGTGTCGAGCGAGCACGTGCAGCGAACCGTTAATGAGTGCGCTCTTTATGCGCCGCATGACCCCCATTGTCAACGGCGGGCGAAAGTGATTTTAATTACGTTCATACTCATGTGAGTGTGTGTTTGAACGCATAATACGCACGTGAAAACTCGCGTGGAGTGAGTTATGAAAGTTTTTCGACTTAGAATACGAGGAAAATTTGAAGCGTATGAGTTTTTGGAGATGCGACTTGTGGCTGTGTTGACTATAAAGTCCTCTTTTTACACGGGGGATACTTTTCAGAGACTATCGTCTAAAAAAAATGAATTTTGATCATATAAAAATTGGAGATAGGTTCCATCACTATATTTGGATAGAACATCCATTCAAATGTACTTTATGAAAAATGAAAATTTTCACCATGTGAAATAATCGAAAGTTTTTATTTAATAACTATAATTAAATACATATAACTACATCAATATACTAGCTTGTACAAAATCTTACTATTGTGGCATAATAATACACATTTTTATACCGTGTTAGAGTGAAAAATCTGTTTAATAAAATAATCGGTTCTTCTTCCTTGTACCGTGTTATTTCGGAACCGTGTAAAATGAGGATTACTTAATTTAAGATGATAGTCTTTTCTCTTATCGATACTTGGGCTAGGGTGATAAGGTGTAGCCCAAGGTGTGTAAGATGTATCTATTGCATTTGTTTGATAAAACCTTGTCGTGCAGTAGATAACTAGCAAGTTCTAATGATGATGATATGCCTTTATTTTACTGCTTTGACCTTTAGATTGTTTCGTTTATTTTCCATATTTTAATTGTTGTTATGGAATATAGGGAAATTATGAAAATGAAACAATATAAATGTAGTGCATATTGTTTAGTTCATTATATTATGTCGTGAAACAAACATATTTAGTAAAAGTGTATCGAAAATTATAATCCATGATAATGGTTTTAACTCCAATATAGGGTGGCCAGTGAAAGACTGAAGAATTACAAAAAGTAATAAGTTGTTTATTTTCAATTTTAACGAAATATAACAAACTTTTTAATATGTACGCGAATTGTTTCCATAGTCCGCTGCGATTCCTCGATTCTTAAAATTTCCTATATTTTCTTCGAAAAAATATGACCACCGTACTTATGGCCGTTTAGTACGAAAGGAAACGCAATCGGCGATGCTTAAAATTACATTCGATACGAACAATAGGATGTTGCGTTGTGTTCGAATTGATAAAACTTCATATTTCGTATTCGTTTGAGCGTAACGAAAGTTTCTTGGTGTGCGTACGTGCATAATTTGCACCTTAAGGTTGCGGAAACTCGATGCACACATTCGTCAGAGCCTATCATCATGTGTGAGGAAATCGGATTTATTCCTAACCGATCATCAATCGAAGTTTCAACATATCTGTGTATCTCAAAAAATGAATGGATTGTATGTGCTTCGTGAAACAATAGATTAAGCTTTATTTATAGTTCGATAACTAGCGTTTGATTTTTTCATTTGACAAATTGGATTTTTTTTAAAGATCAAATTTGTTGATTGGATATATTATATTATAATAGATTCAATATGTATTTGGGTTTCAAATTTATCGAAAATTTTATTTACCAGTAATTCGGTTTTATTAAAAACAAAAAATACTTCCCCCCCCCCCAAAGAAACAACATATTTATAAAAACGACTTTTCCAAAAATTCCAAAACATTTTTCAAAAATATTCGAAATAATATTTTTTATTTACTGGTAAATATTAAAAATTTACTAAACTCATACAAAAGAGCCACCATACGCAAAGTTCATCACCTCCCAATATTAACATAAAATCGCATACATTCATTTGATTTTTTTAAATATAATTTACACTAAAAACAACAATTAAAAACACACCAAATTGGTGTGTTGGTGTCACCAACACAAATCCATCAAATTTTCCATCACAACTCCAACGTTAACACCCTCAAATTCAAACATTCAAAACCGCCCAACTCCCAACACCGAAAAGACCCACCATCCCAAAGTTCACGACCTCCTCAAAAGCCTACCGATCTACCCAAAATCGCAAAACCGCATTGCATATCAAAAAACCGTAGCAAGTGCGATCGCGTAACAACGCCCAGAACTGTGTCGCGGCGCAAAGTAACCCCACCGGTCGGCTATTATGATATTAACACATACACTAGCGATTCTCGCACACACACACGCCTCGAAAAAGGCATAAAAGGAGGCGGTCGTTTCGGTTCGTTCGATCGAATCGAACCGGAAACGGTTAAAAGTGAAATTCATACCGAAACAGGGCTTGCGCAACTCGGGCCCCCGCGCGGCCCCGCCCCTCGCCCATGTCTGTAATTGCACTTATAACACTTTTGTGTTGTCGGTGATTCATAAAACGCGGGCCGCGAAGAAAGCCGCCGCCGGTGGTCCGGCTCATTACAATATTATATTATTATATTGCGGACGAAAAGTCGAAAGTGCGGCGGACGTTTTTTGGACGTTTCGTCGTCGGGTTTTGGGAATTTTGTCGGGAAAATCCTGTTTTGTGGTGCGTGGATGGGTGTTGGTTTGGTGGGTTTTGTTACAGGGTGATGGGGAATTGTGGGGAGTTGTTGAGTTGGTCGTTTGTGCGGTGGAATTTTGTATAATACGTGATTGGTATGGTTTCAATTGGTGAAATTTTGTGAGAATATTGATGAAATTTGATCATATTTTGAAAATACGTAATGTGCGTATTTACATGGATATATTTCTGTGCCGTAATAAAAAAATGACAATAGCACCAAAATGTGTACTGGTTTATATGAAAGTAAACGCCAATTTTGAAAAATAATCAGTTAAGTCTAGATTTTAGCATGGATGTCCTTTTTGTATGTTACTACAAACTCCTTTGAATGTTAAAAAAGTCGACACAGTATTTTTATAAAATGAACGAAAGATATTTCGTTATAAAATATTATTGCGTATCTGTTATATTTTATTTATTTTAAAGTGACGCATTTCCACTTTATATTTAATCTCGTAATCCGACATTATGTCGTCAAAATTTTGGACCCATAAATTGATTATATAAAATTATCATGATTGCCATTTATAATACTTGAATGTGTTGAAATTCGTACACAAATTATAAAATGTAAGCAAAAATATATTTTACAGCGAAACATCTTTCGTACATTTCATAGGAATATTATATTATACTAGTATATTGTACAAAGAGTAATATTGATAATTATTTTTCAAACGATAATACTTGTTATATGTACATATTACTAAAATTTCCTTTATTCTCGAACAACATCTTCATCTCGATCAATAGACGGCACTAAAACGGCACTATCCGATACACAACACTTCCCCAAAAAAACGGACTACAAACGATCAAATTACAATACATCGAGATGAGTTTCGTTTTTGTATTACACATTAAAGTTCTCACGACCCATATTATGATCTCGTGCATTTCGAATGCTCATATTATAATTCGTCGTGCGTTGTATCTTCGGATTGCGGTTTTAAGTTCCGTTCACCGGAAAGATCGTTTCGTCGAAGAAAGTTCACCGTTTATCACCGTTGAAATCGCGAATGCATTTTTCGAATGTTACTCAAAAATCTCGTGCTCTCGAATGAACGATGCTTTTCTAATTCGACCATAATTGTGGAGTCTAGTATCAATTCCTCCCAAATCCGTTTTGGTAAATTTATGGCAAACAACGAAAAACTTCTTATTTATTCACTATCGTTTTTAACTATGACTTTTATTTTTTAAATTATTCTTTGGATTGTTTGGAGCAAATTGGCATGTATATTTTCATGTAAATTTCAATACACTACGCAAAATAAGGGAAATAAATATGGAGATAGGAGATATTGATTCTAAGGATCAGGATTTTCCAGCGATTAGGCTGTCTTTTCCTTTTCCTGGTTAAATTCTTAACTGGTTCCTCCTGTTGGATCATGTCTTCGTCCATTTTAAATCGCCAGAAACAAAAACAACGTGACTCTGACTTCACTCTGACTTCACTCTGACGACGGCCAACAAACTACTAAACGGTCGCAGCTTTGAATGCTGCGTTCCTATTGGTGGATTCGACCGGTTGATCTGGCTGATTGCGCGTGTGTGAGGATATGGGAGATATTGGTCTTAAAATGTTAAAAATCTACCAAATTCGAAGGATTTGGTAGATTTTTATATGAAAGAATTGTTCATTTCAATGGATATTATATATCTGCATTAAAATCTTTACTTTGAAAAAAAGTGGATTTGGGAGGGATTGATACTGGGTCACACAATTATTCGCGGATAAATATTTTCACATAAAAATGTTTTTTTGATAAATAAATTTCAACATTCAAAACATTGGTTTGATATAAAAAAAAACAAATAAATCAATCCGATCCGTATAGATTTAAATACAAGTTTCGAATAATTGATTCAGAATATATCAGATACTCTTTATTTGACTAATTTACATTTTATACTAATTATCGAATCTCAAATTATTTAAGACTGATTAAAAAACCGCGATCGTTGCGAAACGCGACAATCTTCGAATCCAACGGTTAAACGGTCGATTTAACACTTAACGTGCGAGTAATACGATATTTTTTGTATTGTGTAGTACATAATTCATCGTCTCGTAAACAATATGTTATATTTTACATACGCAGCTTATATTATAACGTGAATAAAGGTCAGGGCGATGTGTCGGCTTCGACCACGTCAAAAGGATGCAAAAGAATCTCCACGTAGTATTGACCGACAATAAATATCGTCCAAATGTCAAAGGAAAAGATAAAAAAATAAATACACGGACTATTTGCATTTTCACGATACGGACCGGATCCGAGCCGATTCTTATTTATCGGTCCACTTTTCGAGCGTTTACTGGTTTAATAATTTCATTATATTCGAATAAATCGGTATTGTTCGGTTCGGTTGTTATTCAAATTCAACTCGATTTATGTGCGCTGGTTTTGATATATTGTTTGTAATGATCGAATTTTTTCGATCGAAAGTCGACGATGTTTTCATTGCACATGCACGTTTTGTGGTTTGATAAGTATCATGTATAGTGGAGTCCCGTTTTTACGTGTTTGGAATTGATTTTAGTACATTTAGTAAGCTTTTGAGTTTTTATTTACGTCTAAAATATAATATTTTAAATTCGATCGATTTTATAAAATATTGAATTTTTGACAATTATTATTCAAACGTATCAATCGTTTCTTGTTGACATTTTTTATATGTAATTTTTCCGTTCTTTTCATTTTTTTATTTAGCCCCATTCAAACGGTTTTCTGATCTTGTTTTTAATGTGATGAAATTTATATCAACGAAAGAGCTTATTTGAACCTAAAAATATGTATTATACTAATGATTCATTACATGGAATTAATACATAATACATAATACAAATTATACATGATTTATTTCAATAAAATGCCCTATTCACATGATTTTCTTAATAAAAAATAATTTTCGACAATTTTTTCAAGTAAATATATATATAATATTTGAAACTCTAAATATACGTTTCCCCAAAAACGGTTTTCCGATCATGCCTTTAATATGATCATATTGAAAATTCAAATCCATTCACATTATTATGCCTTAATGAGATTACATTGAAAGTTAAAATCCATTTATATCATTGAAAGAGCTTATATTATACATGAAAAACTAATAAAAAATAATTTTTGACTATTTTTTCAAGGATTTGAAACTCTTAATATACGCTTTATTTTAAATTGTTTTGTGAACATACCTTAATGTGATTACATTGAAAGTAAAAATCCATTTATATCACCGAAAGAGCTTATACATGAACAACAAATAAAAAGTGGTTTTCGACAATTTTTTCAAGTATTCGAAACCGCCAATCTACACATCAACACTTTCCCTCTAATAACGTTTTTTTTTATACCTCCACAACCGCATAAACGGGGTTTCACTGTATCTCTTCATTCATATAAAAAACCCGATTTTATAATCTTCATTGATTTCCCGAACTCGAATAATAAAACAAGCATATAAAAATCATTCGGAACAACTCCGATCGAGCCGCACGCCATCAACACCTATTAAAACAAGATAAATAGACGCGCTCGAAATTTCCAACACCAGCCCGAATTTCGACACAAGCGTAAAACCGCATTTTCACACAACATTACATTTACAAAACCGTAATTGGTACCGGGTACTGGCTCCGACCCGTCTGCGACGACTCCTCGGCCCATGACCCCGTCCATCGTCTTGTCGTGGTATTGTTGTTGTTGTTGTTGTTGTTGTTGTTATGTTGTTGCCGGACGTCCGAGCCTTTCACCGGGCCCTTTCGCGGGCGTTGGCGAAATGGTGGTTTTTTTGTTGTGGTGTTTGTTTCTAATGATGGGTGTTTGTGCGGATTTCTCTCGTGCGATGGGTCTGTTTGGAATTGAGTCGTTAAAAGGTCGTTATGTGATTTATGGTCGTATTGTTGGTGTATGAGTTTTTTTGGTGTGAAAATTTGTTAAGTGGATCGAATTTTTTTTGATTGAGTGTATTTTTTGAGTATGCTGTGAGTGTAGAATTGTCAATGAAGGATTTTTCGGAATATTCATATAATTTTATAATTGATATTTATGTAAATGAAGAACTTCTTAAAATATTATAAACAATCAAAAGTTTTATATTTTAGTAATTTAGGTAATGTTATAATTTTTCGACTCATTATAGATAAAAGATACATTGTAAAAATAATTATTAGAATTTTATAAAAGAAAACATTTATTCAAAAATTTAGAAAAACGTAAAAATTATTTGAAACCTTTAAAACTAAAGCAGCAAGATAGTAGTAATAGTAGTAGTAGTAGTAGTAGTAGTAGTAGTAGTCGAACTGAAAAATTAAATTAAATTTGTGCTGCCAATTGTTCAAATTACAACGTTACATTTAGATGCAAGACATTTTTCATTTGGAAATAAAGGAAGTTTTTCATTTTTTCTAAATTAAAAAAAGGACAGAATAAGTATTTTAAAGGACTGCTCTTTCTAATAAAGAACGGTTGGCGACCCTGTGATTTTAATTGTAAGTAAAATGTAGATTCATATATTAATGCATAATTGATTTTTCATTCACTCATCTGACTCATAAGATACACTTATCATAAAGTTACGTATTTTTCATAACCTTTTTAAAGTCAAAATATTAATATTTTCTCATACATTTATTCTAAAAAAAGGATTCAATGTGCAATATTTTACGATTGAATAATAATAATAATAATAGTTTAATAACATATATTTTCATTTTTATTATTAGTACGAAATCCAGAATACCCAAAATTCGAATATTCAAATTGATTCAGTCATCGTAAATATCGTGATGTACACGAATCGAAATTCTGCGATGACTTTTCACTTTTCACGATAGGTTTTTTTTTTCGGGCCGACATTTGCCTACGATCCCAATAAACTTCGCGTCGAGCAAAATCGAACAACAACAAACGCATAAATCGCGAATTTAAACCGCACGTCGTATATTTAATACGAGTCTGACATTTTTCGCGCAAAAAGCGGGAAAAATTCGCTCGGTCGTAAATCAAGCGATCAACAAAGTTGATCAACTTTTCGATCGGATTTTTATTGTTGTGCGAAATACGGAGAAAAACCAGAATCGTGGCGACGATTTTCTCGAATATCAAGGATGTGTCCATTGTAAGGGAGGCAAAGCGTTCTTGTCTTTTATTGTTTATTGCTTCCAAGGTTGGATTTTGATATTTTACTGCGTCGCACGAAAGGTTAATAATGTGGGTGGCATTTTGGCGGAATTCGCGTATAATTTTAGACGCCTTACGAAATTCTGAAATGCAAGAGTCGCATTTTATCGAATACATTGAAAATTTTTCAATAAATATTGACGTCTGTTTTTTCAACAATTCGAATGGTGAAATTAACAGTTCCGTAGGCTTTCGCTGATAAAAAATTGTTTCGACATATTTTATTGAAAAAAAATAATTAGACGAGTATAGAATATAAATTTTTGAAGATCTATCGCCGATAAAAAGCGTCTTATTTTGATTATCGAATTGTCCATCTCGCATTGAGTTGTCAATCAAGCGAGAACGACATTTGCACGATTGCAAAATATTCATTCGCCGCCCATACGCATCGAATAAATCACATTTAACGATAACACAACCTCTTGTCCAATTTCACAGGTAATGATTATTAGATTAAAAGCTCGCGTAACATTATTAATATACGCCGATTTCGCTGTGGTATTAACTGTAAATTATTCACGATTTTTTTCGCGTACGAATTTTTTTTTCGACCACGACTAATTAATCAGTCGTTCGGCCGCTCTATGCGAGAGGTCAAAAGCATTCTATTGCAATTGTGAATTTTTGGCGCCCAAAAGAGCGTCCGACGTGGACCTTGGCTGTGCTCATCTTCAATGTGCTCTCACTTTTTTTGTGTGAGGTGAAAGACGAGTGGGATTGGTAAAATAGCAGAATTCCTCTTGAGAATGGTTGGGGTCATTCGAAAACCATTTTTTTTACTTACACCCGCTCTAATGAGTGTTCTGAGGCCGAAACGGCTCAATTTTTATTATTCATGACATGCGAAAATGTTTATTTTTGTCGATGTTTGCGTGCGTGTTTGTTTTTCGGATTGGATATGATTTTTGATGAGTATTTGTAAATTCCAGAATGAAGTGTTCATAATTTGAAAAATATTATTATCATAATACGCATTTTCGGGTCAAGAAATAGTATTGTGTACAAATCGTTCAATTTTTCATTGATGGTTCGAAAATTTTATAATTATAAAAGTCAAATGATCAGAGTTGTGATTAAAATTCGAATATTTATATATTTTTTGAATTCAGTGGGTTTCATGCTTTTTTTCTATGAAAAAATCAGTTTAGCACATTCATGTTTAATTTGTTTAGTTGAAGTTTGAATAAACAGATGATTAAAGTAATGATTGAGATACAAAATTTCATAAATCTTAAAATAATGAATTTATCTGGTGAGATGCATGCGAATATCGAATTTGGTTTTTGGGTTTCGTACTAAGATTTTCTTATTGCGTTGATGTCTAATACACATGTAGTTCAACAGAAAAAAAACTCATAATAAATCAATATTATTTCCTGTTATAATTTCACACGTATCCATATCGCAGAATTGATTGATATAACACTTAGACTCGTACAAAAAAACCGATCTAAATATCTGATTATTCAAGTGCAAGCCTCGCGTTGAGAAATTTGTCGGCTCACATGCCGTTTATTGTGTGTGATAGTGGGACATAATGTCTTGATGATGTTTACATAATTGTCGATTTTCATGTGTTAACTCATGAGTACATGTGCGTTTTACATTCATATTAGATCACCGGTCGTGTTATGAGTGCAAGGCTGTTTTAGCTACGAGGAGCATTTCGAAAGTAATTGAAAAAACATTAAAGAAATCTGCAGTTTGTGATTCGAATAAAGTATTAGAATATGTTTCAATTTAAAATACATATATCGATATGAAAATTTATAATGTCATATATAATCATATATACATATAACGTTAATATTATACATTAAATTTTATTTCCATTTGAGCTCTCGAATCGACATTTCTAGGTTTTTGCATTCATTTTATTATACGATGCGGAAAACTAATGGAAAAACCGTTTCATTCCATAATAAAATATAAATCTAATGGTTAGATTATAGGGATCGATCGAAATCGCAACAAATAGTAGGCATGTAACTATTGCTTACCACTTTCTAATATTTTCACTTGCGGTTAAACGCTAATATGCGATACGGCATTTGAGCAAATAACATATTCGAGCCTATATTTTTAATTGCCTCCTGCTATTTGATTGCTCATAACTGCGTTGGAATATATATAATTTTCTAGTCGATAATCCGGATAAAAATACTTACACAGAACTGCTTTAAAAATAAAACCGTTCGTAATCGATTGTCTGGAGACCAAAATGCCACGATTGAAACAAAACCAACTTATTCAAGGTTGACAGCAAAGCTGCGATCCAAAAATCTGATTTTCGCAAGCATACGGTTTTAATATGTTTCCGATGGATAACAAATATTTGCAGGTGATTTAACTTTTTGTTACATTTCTGAGTATAATTGCTTCGTAATGATGAAACCCATTCGTCTTATTAGATGGATTGCATAATTTCTTTACAATTATTATTTCAAGATCGATGTGAACTTTTACTTATCGATTCAAAAAAAGCAATGTTAATGAGGACCTTAGATTTTTTTTACAAAGGTTAATTTGATTCGACTATTTATCATTTACAGACATTCAGGAAGGAGACGACAACGTAAAGTAAAACCGGACTTTTGCATCCATCTGTTAAACTCGAAAACATATCATTTTTTTCTCAGTTCAATAATCGGCACATGGAACAAATTAATTAAATATTATGTTTTCAAATGTGCTATTATTGAACACATTTTTTTTATAAATAGCACACATAATATAATATTCCGTTTTTGTGTCCAGTTGGCATTTAGAACGAGATGCGTCAATCGACAAAAACCGGTCAACGATCGTCAAATGTTAGGCAATTTTATTTTGCTGCTAATTTAAATTTGATTTAATATCGCCTTTTTGTTTAGGTTAATTTGAAATTTTCATTTTTCGTCGTACAGCGTATTTTTTTAGCTGAAATCAAATACTGATTATAATTTGAATGATTTCAGTCGGATATATCACGATTTTTCAAATGTACTATTAAATATGCCTTTTGATTTAAATTTAAATTTTGTATTAACAATTGACGTCATTTCTTGTTATGAAAACAATAAAAATTGCGTACGTAGAGCTCAATTTTCACTTGTATGTAATATCACGGGCTTAACCTATATTTATCGGTAATATTTCTTTTTATGAAAGCGTTTCGCAGTCCGTTTGTTGCTAAAATTCGTATCAACAACCGGGTTGAAAAGTATGAAATCGTCTTGATATGCAATTTTGAAGCGTGTAATACTATCGTGGGAGAAAATTGTTCAATATTTGCGTATGATCATAGCGATTTTTTTCTTTCCCACAGAAGTTTATTTACGGCAATATAAGTACGCATTGTTAAAATTTATTGATTAATTTACCGAATGACTAAGGAATCATCAGAACATAACACGGATAGGAACTGTATATTTTTTTTGTCTTTTGAAGTTCACATAATGTTTCCATTGTGGACCATTTAAGAATATAAAGAAACTCGACTTTTAATACTGAGCGACCTTGGTGGATTCACACGGTCGATTGTTTTTCATTATTTTAGTTTAAGAGCTTTTTTTAGACGTCAATATATTGTATAATATTAAATTGGACATCCTGCTAACGTAACTTTGAAGGTTTTATTCAAATACCATATTTGATGTATGTCCATTGAACACGATATAAATCGAGCATCTGACACTAATGTATTTATTTTTTTAATAAAGTACATCTTTCACGCAATTCTAATAAAACACTGCGTTTTATTACGCATTGCTAAATTCGATTAATTAATTAAAATACAATCCGATACCAGAACAGCGAGCACAGAAAACCAGATTCGCAAAATCAGGTTAA
Source organism: Hydropsyche tenuis (assembly GCA_009617725.1). NCBI lineage: Eukaryota > Metazoa > Arthropoda > Insecta > Trichoptera > Hydropsychidae > Hydropsyche > Hydropsyche tenuis. Next base: position 41,754 of record VTON01000203.1, on the reverse strand, counting down.
TAAATACACTAGGTTCTCTTTTTATGCGGTTTTTTTTATGCGAATTCAGAGTTATGCGGTTTTTTTTAAATACAATATTTTTTTTAAATATTTTTTTTTTTGGACTATATGAACGTACAAATGTACATATGTACAATGTAATAACTTAACTAAGAGTACATTGTTAATAGAAATACATTTTTTTAATGCGATTTTAGGTATATTTTATATAGCAGTTTCACTTTTTCATATATTTTTTTATGCGGAACGGAACGGAACGGAACGCATCTACCGCATAAAAAGAGAACCTAGTGTATATCGTTTCACGTATATTCTTTTTAAAATGTCTCTCGTCTGTGGGCCGAACTTTGTGCGCAGATCAAAAACTATTTTGCACATATATCACGATATCGAAACACCCATTTCATGCATGTGCGTAAAGTGCAATGGCGAAGGAGTGAATTGCGAATATGACGTAGTCGAGAATCGAATAATGGCCCTTTCTCTTTGCCGATAAAAACTATCATAAATGCCAAGCGAGAAATGCAAAGTCGGCTCCGCATTGAAATGCAGAATGGTTTAAAGTGCAACGAAAGTTGCATTCCATATTACAAAGAAGTGGTCTGAACCAAATGGCAATTGATCTATTAAAAAATAATCACAGTTTCATTATCGGACGCATTGCATTACACGTTACGCAAAACTTTAACGATCCTCGATAATTAAATAGGAAAACGACAATTTATAAAAATTAAAAAAAACAAGAAATCGTTCGATATTTTCATAAGGATCATTGATGAATCAAAAGCACGCGATGTCTTTAGCGAAAATATAAATCAACACTTCGATTTTGGCGTACGCGAATTTCGAAAAGTGTATACGACGTTTCTAATGCGGAGTCCAAATACATGTTCGAGTCGTTAATGGCTCTGTGGGCGTTCGATTTATTGTTTTTAATGTAGGACTTTTTTCGTCGACTTCTATCGCTGTAGTACTCGTTGATGGTCAAAGTCATCGGCGTACCATGAAAGCAGTGGGTGTGTTTTAGAAGAAAGTGAATCTGGGTCGCATCGTTGTTTTTGGTCGTCGATCACCCACCTGCTGTTGTAATTGTTACAATTAATGAAAATTTTCGTTATTTGGTCGAATCAGTTCAGCGTTTTATAATGTCGAAATGTGTCAGAGTCAAAAAATAATTTACGTTTCCGTAATAATTTATCATCGATAATTTTCGAGAACATGTAAAATTTTGTCAGTGAAAAAAATTCGGCCTATGGTATAATTATATTATTTTTCGTGTCGAAATTAATATTACACAAATTGATCCTTTCACTGCACAAATATTAGCTTAATCGTTTTTGATCATTAACGACGCTATGTCTATTAACCATTTTTTATGCAACATGATTGGACCGAAAAGCCTCATATTCTTAATTTCGATAACATCTCAGTTGGACCTTCAGAAACAGCATTTATAACTGATTTTTTTTCATTATATCTTAATATCAGAATCGGAATTATCTTTTACATTAAAAAATACGAACGTGGTTCTCAACAATCCGCACATATCCCATCGATATCGTTTCGTTACGTATGTAACGCGTAACGACCGATTACGACATACAGCCACATCTGTGTGAATGCGGCCTATGGTGCACCATATATGTACGTCTCGAGACAGATTTATATGTCCTGCATTTTGACTTTGGTATAATATTGTTATTTTAGAAGTATATGGGTCGAGGAAAAATAGTTTAGCTAAGAAAAGTTGGAGGGAAATTCAGTATTGAATCGGATGCGTTAATTGTTACAGATTTCGAATTTCGTATGATGAAATCGTTTTGAATTAATTTCACTTCCGGAGATCACAATTTGGGTCATGTACGTAAATTTTAGCATAATCTTGCAAAAATTGAACAAATTATAATTTTATGTACATACATTAAAAAAAATAATAATATGAAGCATCTATTTTGTTATTCTGAAAAATATCCTGTCTTAACTGACAACTCATTAAAAGATGTTTCATTAATTTTTTTAAAATAAATTCTTGTTTATATTAAAAAACAAGGAGTGCCTAATGATTTTTTTGTAAGAACATATAAACGTAATATGGATCGTTACCGCATTTCGAACGAGAAACATAATGTATGCGAACTGTATCGAGGTATGTTCGATAACTATCTGCCAGTAAGCATCTACGATTTGAAATCGTTGCGAATGCGCTTTTCAGTTTGCAGATTGTTAATTGAACTCAGTAATTGTTAACAATGAAACGTGGAAAGGAATGCCGGGTACGTTGTAATTTAGATTAATGTGATTTTATTGTTAGTGGGTCGGGCAATTTTGCGGTCGAACTTAGTTATTTATTACAAACACAATATGAGGTCTGTTATGGTGTCTTATTTGCCTATTCAAGGTCTTTACTATTATTATGTTTCAGTCTAAAGGTCATTCAAATGCGAGTTTTCAGATCATTCTTAGTCAATAAGCGGATTTTGCATTCTCGGGTTCGATATGTCGTAATGGTATTCATAATTTCATCATAGATCTTGATTTCGATTCACAAGACTTTTATAGTATTATTTGAATAAAAATTACAGTATAATCGCTCGTATGAATATGCAATTTATAAAACCAGCAATTAAAACAACTTATTTTATTTCATTCGCATATTTTTTCCAACATTTCTCACAAGTTTATAATTTCTAAATAAAAAAAATCGATTTAAAAACAATTTATATACGTTTATTTGCGATATTCACGAGACATTCCTTTTCCAGAAAGACGTACAGATTCAAAAAACTATATAGAGTGGAAACGGCGCGAAAGTGGCACGCAGCTTCGAACGATTCCATAAAATATATTAAAAATTCAAAAGAGCGACAATAACGATCGTATTTAATCGTAAATATATATATATTTTTTTGAAAGTTATCATCTTGAGTTGATCTCGCGTGCCAGACACGGTTGATCGGCCACTCGAATCGGAAGCGGAAAATGCGCAGGCGGAAAATGTGAATGAAAAAAGCGAATAAATAAATCGATTCTATTTATTTTATGTATTAATGGATAGGTGGGGTTTCTCACGATGTTTTTGATCGATTGAAAAATTATTCATCGTCGTTTTATCATATAATATAACGTCCGCCTTAGAATGAGATTTTTTATGTCATTAGAAGTTCAGATATTGTTTCAAGTAATGTGATAATTTATATAATATTAAAAAAGGTATATAGGTGATATATTTTGAGAAAAAAATTTATTTGTTAAATGCAAAATATGATCGAGATATAAATTTTCTCTTCACTCGCAAATTAGATTTGAAATTTTATTCGATCAGAATGAGAATCGTCCAATCATTAACTGAAAATGCATTAACACTTTCGAATCACGTCATAAACCATTGCTTGAATAATGACTTGTTTTAAAGGAAATTGATTTTTTTCATTATTTTTACGAGATTTCGACACAAAACAATTTGCCAGTGTTTTTTTTGTGAATTATATAAATAATTTCAAATTGCATTCGTAATGTTTTTTATGAAAATATGTGTGTATAAAAATAAAGCAATTTGTGCCAGAATGAAGAGATTGAATTGAAAATCGAAGAAAGTGAACGATTGTTTTGTATACGCGCTCTCTACTCTTCGTATTGCGAACGTTAAAGTTTATTATATATGTATGCATATTAGAAATTTCATACTATATTTTATATAAATAAATAATGTGGAAGAAATGTATTTCACGTGTACTTTCAATATACTTGATATAATCATGACAGTTGAAGACTTTATCGAATCGTTCACTAAAAAAATAGCGAAACGAATCAGATACGACATTATCTCTCAAATTTTTCAAAAGGATACTTCAGAGATCGAATCGAGCTTTTAATATTTTAACTGATGCAATATCGAAACGAATTTTTTTCAATATAATACTTCGAATCATACAAATCGAAAAATGTGTAAGTATACCAAATAAAACAACAAAAAATCACACTGCCAACATTACGTATAACTAATATGTAATAAGTGGCCCGATACACATTAGACATAATGCGATAATATTAACGAAAAAAAAATCATATCGAACATTTTATCGAGACACTACGTGACGACAATTGTATAATATATGGAGCGTTGGAAAGGTCCGAATCTGCCTATCAAAAATCCGTTACGCTTGTCAATCGCACATCCCGACCTGAGTTGTATAATTGTTGGGATTTGTGCTTGTTGTTGTGTGGTATTGTTGTGGTTGTTGTCCCCGAATCTGAACTAGCGCGACCGGTCGTGCTTGCGTAACCGGACCACCGTTATCGTAAAGAAAATTTTAACATTTTTATAATAATCAAGAATGATGTTTATATCGTTTCATTTATACAAGGTCTTTCAATAAAAATGGTTGGCTTGAGAATATATGCAGTTTATTTAATTTTTTCTTCGATACTTTTGAAAAAAATTATAAAAATGTATACGTTTATTATAAAAGCTTTCGTGAAACTGGTTATAATTTTTATCTGATGAAAATTTGAAGTTTTAAAAGTAGATGATGATTTTCATTGGATTAATATCTAAAGTTTTTCTTATTTGAAATGGTATTCAAATGAAAATGTGCCTCTGTAGAAATACATAAAAAAATAATTAAGTTTTAATTTTCATTTCGTGCCTGCAATGTTTGTGTTAAGTTAATTAAATTAGTGTTCTTAATGAAAAGGATGTGTTAATGAGAATGGATTTTAAATTTGAAATGCGAAATGGCATAATATTACATGTACATACTTTATATTGCTTAAGTTAATATTAAATATACATATATAAGTATTTTTAGGTGTGTTATTTTAGATCAGCCGTTTTTATTTATTTGACCCAATATTAAGAATATCGTTAATAATTTATTATTGAAATATTTGAATAATAAATATTTCGTGGAATTTGATCGATTTAATAATAGGATATAATACAATGAATAAGGAAACGAACTTGAAAAATTACGTTATAAATTTGAAAATTACAGCGTAACGATACGTATAATATATTGTTCCCATGGAATATGTTTTGTAACAATTTCGCAAAACTGGTTCGGCATTGACGTTTGACGTTTCGGATCTTTTGAATTTTCCGATTTCGCTAAGGGCGAACACGCGTCAATCCAAAACGTCAAACGTTGATTTTGCACGCCGGTTTTAAAAGATTTGTTATCGTTTCCGTATTCGTATTATATTTACTTAGAAAATCGTTTCCCGCGCATTGGAGAAATCGACAAAATTGTAATGTTACGGTGCCGTAAAAGCACTCGATATTGCTGCAATGCCGTTTGATATGACGAAATTTTCCAATGCATTAAACATGACATAAGTTGCATGTATGCAATTAATTAATGTTATTATTTTATGTTCTTGCTATTTTTTATTTGACATATTATCAATGGTGAGGTTTTATGTACGTTTCGATGTTTGAATATTCATTAGACATCGACGCACTAAGAAATTTTCCTTAACATTAAAGTGAAACCCATAACCTATATTTGATATTTGCAAGGAATCTTTTAAAATTTTTTTAGAATATTTTCCCCATTCATTTTAATTTTTAAATCATCTATTTTGTAACCGGACTTTCATTATCCACGTACATATTTCAATATCAATTAGACTAATAAGACATAAACGAATCGAGCATATTCTTAATGCACGAAAGCACGAAACCCATAACTCGAATTAAAAATTGCACAAAAACTCCCAGAATTTCATAAACTGATTGCTAAAATCATGGTTTTTAGCACCTTTGAAGATGACGTCTTATATGCGATACAGAATAATGACTTCTCGGAACAAATTTTCACACAGTGAATCGTTTTGACTATTTTCCAATTTTCGACATACTCACAGAGGAAAACCAAACGTGCCGTTCATTTAGAAATAAGCTCAAACGTTTAGAAATGTATTTGAAAAAGAATGACGCATTTCTTTGCGTTCTGTTACCATTGTATCATTTAGTGGAAACTCGAGCACGTTCTCCTTTGAAACTCGACTTTCCCGATCCATAATAGAAAGGAAAAGCACTAGAATCGAATTCGATCTTTATTTATTTTTTTGAAGAAGCACTCCAAGGTCGACGATCGTGCTTCTTTTGTCCGCGGCTCAATAAGAGACTTTTTTTTAAACCATTCATATATAAATATACGTGTTTTTCAATTCTATAGTCGCTTTTTCGTGACGACGGCTCAGTCCGAAGGTGACGAAACGAACGCGCGTATTTTTTCGACATGAATGGATCGTTTCCTATGGATTCTCTTACGAATCGTAAAACAGATTGATAAAAATAAGAATCTTTTGAAGACGAGTTATAAAAAAAATGTGACCAGTCGCATTTTTCGCAAACAAAACCACGCGATAAATAAGATGCGTCTGATTCAAGAATTATGGCGATTTTTCACGGTTTTTATATTATAATACCGTCGAATATATGCAATCGCATATTAATTAGCGTTTGAAGCAAGATCGGCGATGATTAACATTAGTTCGACGCAGTTTTCGTTTCAATACCTATCGAATATATATGGTAATCTGCGGGAAAGTTTGATTGATTATATAAATTGATAGGAAAATGATCGTTAATTGTCGGATTTTGATCTAGGAAGAATGCATGAATATTTTTAAATTGCATCACGGAATTTCTTCTATGACATAAAACCGCAATAAAATTCTGAAAACAGTTGTTTTTATGATTGAAATGCAACGTTAAAGTTAATTGAACGTGTCTAGACGAATAGCATTTTCCACTTTTTATTTCTTTACGCATTTACTACGAAATCGCAAAGTCGATATGAAATGTTAAAAATGACTATTCGACCAATCTACGAAAAATAAAAAAAGTTCGATTTTATTATTCTTTATAGTTCACATTACAATCGAAAGACTTCGATGTTGTAAAATGATGTAAGTGTGCGTTTATGAAAAACAAAGTAAATACTTTCTTGTAACTGACTCGTTCTTGATTGATCGACTAATTTGTCGAGAGAAATTCAGAGCTTTTAATTTTTACACAGACGAGAGTTTATAATTTAATTTAGATGGATCAATGTGATGATTTCTCATTTGTATTATTTGGAGAAAAATATAATTTATTATTTCAATACATTTTTTTAAATGATACTTTTTTATGCAATTTCAATTATTATAAAGATTAAATAACAAATCAAAACGATGCCTAATTTGAAGGTTTCGCATTACAAATGTTGTTTAGTAAAGTTTATTTTTTTATAAAATCATCAAAAGGTTGAGTTCTCCTGTATCGAAAGTAGTTTCGAACGTGCGCGGAATAAATTAAGTGAATCTGATCTACTGGTCGGTCGCATTCGTAATGTTGTTATTATTCAAATTGTTATTATGGTACATCGAGAGCAAGCGAAATCGTGCAAAAAGCGAGTAATATAATAACACATTTTACTATATCCATGTTTTAAATGGAAAACTGGACTGCGACATCTTTTTAACGACAAAAAATTTTCCGTTTCGAAATCGCTCCGAGCGTATTCCGATCGCTTTTTCGTTTGACGCTCATTTAAAAATCGCTAATAAATTGTATGTTGAATAGAACAATTGTATTCAATCGAATTTTCTCGTCACGCTTGAAAAACCGTTCGGTTAATACTAAGTTTCACAGAGGTAACTAAATTTGATTTTTTCCCTCCAAAAAATTAAACCGGAAAATTTGGTATTTTAAAATCCATTGTTTCAATATAATCCCCACGTTTGTACGTTGGCAAATGAAACGATCTATTGTGATATAATTTGCGGCTTCCTACGAAGTCATTGAGTTGATTAATCGACCGTAAAATTCCGCTTATATTTATAAAATGCACTGAATGTAGATCGATCAAAAGTAATAGAGTACATTTTTATAATTTTTAATACACGGAACATTTTTTTGTACGGAATAATTGATAGAACGAAAAAAACTCGGATGTCATTGTCGGAAGAGATCTCTAGAGCGTTTATTATTTATTATATTCGTATCTGAATGAATGATCGTGATCATTTGACAGCTATAGACATCGGTTTGCAGCTTATTATTGGGAACATCATGGTATTTCTCTTTCAAATATAAATTTTTTGAATGATGAGAAACTCTCACCACGCACGACGACACCGCAACAAACGAATAAAACAAACGACATTACGCAAGAAACAGGAAAACGTTTGTTTTTGTGCGAAAATTGCTTCTTTATTTAGGTGCGCTTGAATTTCATACACGCAATTTTTTTATTATCTCAGTGACAAGTAGCAATTTCCGTCAATTGATATGTTTATGAAAAACAACATGAAAAGGTATATTAAATTTATTTAGGAAAAACCTAGAACGGATTTCTGAATGTGTGAACGTTTCTTTTCTCTGAGGAAGATTGTTTTTATGAAAAAATTAACGGAAATGATGTGTGATAAGTGTAAATAGCTTTCATGATGGAGATTTGGTAATATAATATTTTTTTATTAATTCAGCGGATTTGCAATATTTGTGAAAAATCGATAAGTAGCAGTTATATAAAAAGTCTTTCATAAATTTCTTCAAATAACCATAACTACGGCTATTTTTTCTGCAGCTAAAATAATATTCTGTTTACACACCGAATTACCATATTTGAATTGTTAGATTTTCTTCGCGCTTCAGTGAACATCTCTTTTTAAGCATTGTGCAAATTTACCGTTTCGAATAATCGACGACAAATTAGCGTGAGTTCTATAATATTTTTTTTCCATTCTCAACGCATGCAATATTATAGAATAATCATTGATTGTTGGTTTAATGAATGTTCTCACGAAATTCTTGGGTGAAATTAATTGTTTGCTTTAGTACTGATGAAAACGTCAAATATTGACGCCGCTAGCGAAAGTAAAAGTATTTCTCTGTTTAACATCAATTTTCGTGTCATTCATTATTCGATCATATTTTAGGTTTGTGGTTTTTTTTTATATAAACACGCTTATCTTTCATCATTTGTATATTTTCATGCGAAGATCAGAGATAACAACCTGAAAACAATATACGATTTAATCAGTTTTTTCATCATACTTGACTGGATACCGTAATTGTTCGATAAAGAAACTTGCACATAAAATATCATTTCCGCATAAAAAAATATTAATAGACTAGAATAGTGCGAAGATTGTATACGCTCTGGTTACAATACGGCGCGTTGAGCTCGATCTTCACATTTTCTCCCCATGTAATGTGAAAAACCGATTATTTATAAATCACGGTGCTATTTTTATGGGATCGACGACATGGATGGGTGATATTTGCGACAGATTCGTTGTTATTCGAAAGCGCAATTTCTGCGAAGGCACACAACGCAAAGTAATTAATATCATAGGAAATTTCGATAATAACCACGCGATAACACAGAAATCATCAAATATTTACTCATTATTCGTATCGGAATACGAAAATTTCTGTGGGTTTTACATCGATTCACGTTCTCGAAGACCCGATGGCGAACAAAAATCGAAATGTGACGAAATAGGTGACCAAGTCTCATCACGTCGTCACGACCTGCCGCAAATCCGACTTAATTGGTAAACCGTCTTCGAGGGGAGCCCACAATCGGTGTATAACCCATTTGTCTATGAATAAAGTTGCGAAACTGATATTCCATGTACTACATCACGATGATTCTCGAATGATGCTGTTTGAAATATTGAGATGATTTTTTTGAACTTTAAAAACGATGTTAGTTTTGTATCAAGTTTATCTTCTTGAGTAAATTCTGTTTATTTTGTTGTACGAGCATGACATTCACATGAGAGAATTCCTCTGGTTTAGAAAGTTGACAGTTCCCGTTTTCTTCTGATAAACGTCTGAAGTGAACATTGAGATTCAGAAATTCCCCTAAGAAAAGTTGAAACATGTGAACGTGAGAGATGTAAATGGTTGAATTTTATTTGGGCCGTGACTAGAGCTAGACAATTTCATAAATGTACGTCATTTACATAAACATCAGCCTCGGAATTAAAATTTGTATTGTACACGAACTAGAATAGTTTGTACGTGCGCAATGAAATCATTTAGGTTCTTTATTAAATCTTAGAACATCACATTTATCACAGTCGTGTACTTCCATTTGCATACGTATACAAAAGGATAGATAGAAACTTTGCATAATATTATAATTGAACATGTTTTGTGAAAATATTCTATGATGGATTCGTATAAATAAATCTTTCTTGATATGAATAAAATAGAATCAAATATCTTGACATTGATGACTAAAGTTCAATGTATTATTTAGATATTATTCATGTTAATTTCTCATATAGATTTTTTATTTTGTTTTTTCAGAGAGCAATATATATTCAACGTGTTCGAGGTGATAGTGAGTACACTCGAAACGAAACTACAGAGGATCGAAAATCTCGACAAAGCAGTGGAACATCTCATGCGACGTCTCGAAGCACTCGATTCTCGTGTCAATGACAATATCGATAAGACCGATTCGATAATATCAAAATTGAGGACCATAGACGTGAGGTTGTTCCATCAACAACCATCAGCAGCAAGTGGCAATGGCAGAAATAGCCAAGCTCACAAATCGCCTCCGAAGGACGAAAGCCTCGACATGCGACTAGTGTCATTGGATCAAAAAGTTTCAGATATCGATACGAAGCTAGTGGGCTTGAAAAATCAGATCGATAGTAACTTTTTGCCTGTCGATGATATAAACGCTGAAGCGAGTGAAAAGAAGCCGATTAGCATGAACGTGCTCGAAATTACGAAAGCGATGAACGCAGAAGTGATGAATCATATAACTAAAGAGTTGGATCAATTAAAAACAGCTACTAGTAACGTAGATCGAAAACTACAATTCCATATCAATTTAGTGTCTGAAAACTTAGGAAAAGTGTTGAATATGGTTTCCGACGTACACACAGCCGTTGTTGAACCAGAAGATCACACGAATACCACAACAAGACCAGCCAGACATTCTGTAAAAACAGGAAAAATCGATACACTAATCAGGCGAATGATACCAATAGTGAACGTATCGGAAAAGATGGATCAAGTGTGGGACGTCGTCGTAGGCACCAAAAGCTCCGTCGACGATCTGGTACCTAAATCTGACGAACTCTTGACCCAGACCCAACGTCAAGAGCGAGCCATTGGACAGATACACGATGACCTCAGAGTCAAGGCGAATTTGATCATCGAGAACTTGGACAATGTCGACAGGCGGTTGAAGAAGCAAGAAGACTTCTCCGGACTGGGAATCATAAGGCCGATCGAACCTGAACCTGAACTGGCTGCTTCTTCGAGAATAGGTGGATACGAGACCGACATCAATGGCAGGTCAGATATGATAGTTATTTGTTATGATTTTTATGTGACACTTCAAAAATGTACGATTTTGAAAGTTCGGCGAGATTCATTGATATAAATATAATATTGAAATTTTCATTTGATTCGTATTGATTTAAAAAATATAATACACTCGGGCCTCGTATAATACGATTTTGATATGACACGGATAATGAATTGTTAACTCTTTTTGTACAAAGCGTTTTATATAACACGATTAAAAAAATATATATATAAAAATGAATTAGATGATGCTTTACATAGGTGCATAAAATATCTATTGACAAATTTGCATTTTAACATAAATAAAAATGCATTATAAGTACTATTGGTTATTTTTCAAGCTTTTTTTATGAATTTAGCGTGTAGCTTGGAAGTTATATTTATCGATTTTAACCGTTTCTTAACGAGTTTCGAGCTTAAATATTGTCCAGTAGTACCTGTTGCCATCCGAACTGTTAACATGTGAAAATTTAAACGATCTAAAGGAAAATGGTCTCTAAAACAGTCAAACATAATCTCTCCACACACACGTGAAAACTACGCGCAAAATTCGTTAAGAAACCTAATTTTCGGACTTACGTATATGTAATGTATAAATTACGTGTGAAGCACATTAAGAAATTTCATTAATCACCTATAATGCATTTTATCGAAATAAATAAATAAATAAATGTATATTTTGTGTATTGTTGATTAAAAAAAAGGGTATTAACAAACTTAAATATTTTTTTGAACGAAAACCCTAATTTTGTATGAACTTCAAATCTCGTATTACTCGACGTTTTCATGGAACCATATAACCATGTTATGCGAAGCCCAAGTGTGTAATACTTTTGCATATTGTATAAATATAATAATCAATCCTTTTAGTGGATTTTTCTTTAAATCCAGAAAATCATAACCACGCACCTCCGTGGGAAAATCGACGCGAAAACGCAATATTTTTCAAAAAGAAAGGTTTCAAAATCGTACACTTCCATGTATCGATATACAATTGCACAACGTATCGATGATTTTCACTGTTTTCTCTATTTGTCAAAAGTTTTCCCATTCTTCGCGTTCTTTCGCCGAAACGGAGCCGCGTTGTTTGCCGTCAGTTCTTCTCTCGTATGGGTTTTTCGATTCGCTCGCTTCGATGGCGATTGTTTGTTTATGGTGGTTCGTTTGGATGATGCAATGCAGTATTTGATTTGACACTTTCGTTGCAATAATGAAATTGCGGCGTTTCCATTTTCTTTCGGATATGATAATTTTTTGTTTGTCTCCGAAGACGGGCCGATCCAAAGTTTGCTTTTTGTTTCGTTGAAAACGGAAACGTTTTGTTTCGGGATCTTATTGTTGCAGGATATTTAAATTAGAAACGATATGCATTTTTTTTTACTGTGCGCTGATTTATTTATGTTTTGCATTAAGATAAGAGATAAAATTGATTGATTTTAAAAAGTAGCCCAAGCATAATTTATAATATATACCATTGAATTTTATGTGTACCAAAAAACCATTTTATCTCTTATCCGGAAATATGAAAATTATACAAAACGACATGATTAAATTTTAAGTATTCCTTGCGATATTTTATTATGCTGCTGCGTATGTCCATATGTAATGATTTGAACTCTAATTGAATGGTTTTCTACGAGAAACATTTATCGAGCCAATCGTTATATTTATTTTTTTTACAGCCGTGATAACGTCGAAGAGTTAAATTGCAACACGTTCGAGTTATTTTTTCTTTCATTATTTAATTGAACGGTTTCGTCACAAGGAAGTAATTCGCCGCCGTAGGCTCCGTAATCGGTGAAATTGACATAAATCAATTAATTCCGTTTTTTTCGTTCGGTTAAATATCACATAAAAAGCCGACAAGTTATCTGCAGTCATGTTTCATTTTAAATCAGGCAATAATATAATATATAAAATATGAATTTTCTAATATTTTTTATGTGACAGGTGTGATCGTTTTATTATAATGTTGTATTAGATGCGTTTACATTTGATTGTTTATTGTTATTTTTATTTATTATTTGCAAAGCGTTTAATGAACTTTAAGATGAATGATAGACGTATTATAAAATGTATCGACAGCATCGTTTAAAAATATATGATATCGATGAAATCGTTATTAATGTAAAGCGATCTCCATTATATTTTACATCGATAATGTAAATGACTTAAGTGAAAATACCACTTTTATTACCTTGTTTAATTTTTTTCTATCGAATACCTCAATATAATAGTCGTAAACCACTTTCAGTTAACACCGGGATTGTAAAATTATCACTAGTCAAGTTCAATAAAATATTCATCGAACAAGTTCGTCGAACTCAAAATTAACCAAATTTCCTCAGTTTGAACTATCCCATTTTATCATATCTACTTTATTAAACCACATTGTAAAATATACGGAGTGAACGAACTTTACACAATCATAATCATAACGATGCTGTCGAAAAAAACGCCGATGGTTTGCTCCACGAACGAACTTTTCATTCTAATACATTTCAAGCAATTAACCATTTCAATAAACAGACCATTCATATGTAAAAATTCATTCGTGCCCCATCAAACCACCGCCCGCGTTCACCCCCAAAACAAGTGAAATTAACAGAAAATAAAACCTGCAGTATCCGAGGAGTGCCCACGACGACGTCCTCATCATCACCGACGACGACCACTTCGACGACGACGACGACGACCCTGAAAGAGCCCGTGACTACCACCAGAGAACCCACCACTGCCTCCAGTAGGGACTCTTCGGCCAGGGAAAACCTGGCTACTCCCAGAGACGGTCAGCCGGTGAAGGAAGTAGTCTCTGTGAAGGAGACCATCACTGTTAAGGAGTCCAGCGGCAAGGAGACGGCAAGGAAGGGTGGTGTGATCTTCCCGAGTGTCAAGAACAAACCGTCGATTGGAAACACCACTTTCACCACGGACGTCATCGCCAATTATAAGGATATTAGGGTAAGGATTTGATTTTGTGCTATTTTATTTTTATTTGCGACTTTTTTCGTATAATTTTGCTGTTTTTGCGATTGCGTTTTGCGCTTTGGGTTAATGTTGTGTTGAATTATTGATATATGTACAGTGGAAATTGTTTAACTGGTAAAAAAAAATAGTATTATACTTTGGTACTGAAAAAATAATACAATATGTACGTATAACGTTCAACATGAAAAAATATTTTGGTCCCTTCAGTTTCATGTTAAATAAACGTTTTCCACTATATTTTCAAAGTTGTTTAATAAAATTTACAAAATCGCTCTGATCGGAGTACAAGAATTTTGTAAATAAAATCAGTTTGTATAAAAAGAGTAATTTTTTTGCGAAAATCCAGGAAAAGTATAATACAAAATGCAATTGGGTGAGAGTGAATTTTTTGATGATTTTTAAATTTAATATGTATAAGAAACGATCGCGCATTACAACGCAAGCGAATAGTGAAAGCCGCCCGATACACATCGAAATTATATTTTGTTTTAGAAATTTTTAATCGGTTTTGAAATAAATTCGAAAAAATATGGCATTTAGAAAAACTTCTGGTTCGTGTTTTTATGAATGTTGATGCATTATACGCTATTTTTGCTCAAAAACTATAGTTGAGTTAAACTCTATGGTGTTTTATTAAATGAAATAGAAAAAAATATCTGTTTATAACAATTGAATCCGAATAACATAACTGGAACTAAAGAGACTATTGAAATAATCGCTTTCTTATGGAATAAAAATGCAACAAGTTTTTGTTAACAAAATTATACAATTGATCATTTTTAACCATTGTATATATAAATGAGGCTATTATTAAACAAATTTATTTTCCTAGTGTTTCAAAAATCTCGAAACGGACAATTCAATTATGAACAGTTGCACAATTATGATTATGTATATAATAAAATTTTGTCAAACATTCCAACCGTTTAAATGTCGAATATCACACATTATAAAATAACTTATTCATACACAGTGTCAGTTACATCATTTTGTTTCTGTCTATAGTTTACTCAACGGGTCAAAAGGAAGTTAAATAGTTGTGAAATATTATTGATCATATTCAAATTGCTAGTTTTCATGCTTATAGAATAAATTACTATCTCATTTCACTGATAGTGGCTATGCGAAACGCATTTAATTATATAATTTCACTATAAGAGTGTGATTTTTATGTTTGAACGGCAATTCATTTTTCAAATAAAAAGAAACATCGTATTTTATGCTTCTAGGGGTATTCATGTGTTGATTTGCTAAATGCTGGAATGCGGGAATCTGGAGTTTATTATCTGCAAATCAGAGGAACTACTTATTGGTTCCTTAAAGTTTTTTGCGAGCAGGACATCGCCGAAGGAGGCTGGACGGTGAGTTTGTTGAATTATTCTCTTTCTAATAATATAAACATATTTCGATGGACTCTCCGAAAAAAATCTTTAATTGGTACATATGTTAAATCATTGTAAAATTTTTGATTTATTGTTCTGACTAAATTTGCATAATTTAAAATTCATTAAAAAAACTCGAGTTTGCTAAAAATATTATATTAATGTTTCCATATGCTGGCTAGCTGTGTTTATAAAATTCAAAAGTCTTATGATGTTTATGTGTTATATATGATCATTTCAAAACTCAATGAAATAATTATTAGCATTCTTTCTATGTGTGAAACATCTAACCGAGCCGTTTCTCTCTTTGTGAAGCTAATTAATTAAAGTTCAGTGTTGTTAATGCTATAAATCTGTATTCAAGAACGTTGTAAAATTATAAATCATATATGGATTTGGACATTTCAATCTTATTAGGTGACATATAACATCATTGATAAAATATCATAAAATACTCGATATTAAAAAGAATTCTTTTCTCTAAACTATTAAAAATAAAATTAATACATAATATTCTGACTTTATGTGCATACTGATTCATTTATATATTTAAATATTCTTTATTTCATCAGGTTATTCAACGCAGAGATGATTTAGGTGTGCCATCAGAGAACTTTAATAGAGATTGGGCCGATTACAAAAATGGTTTTGGTGATCCAGCCAAAGAATTTTGGCTCGGTAATGAAAATATTTACATGCTAACGAATAATGAAGATTACATATTACGAGTAGAACTAGAAGATTTTGAGGGAAACAAAAGGTATTATAATATCGGCTTGATAAAGCTTTTACGATATAAGAAAAAAATTACAATTATGATAAATTAAACGATCAATTGTTTTAAGGTATGCACAATATTCTCACTTCAAAATATATTCTGAAAGTGAATATTATAAATTGGAAATTGATGGCTATGAAGGAAATGCTGGAGATTCTCTTAACGATCCTTGGTATGGTTCGAACAATAGCCCGTTTTCAACATATAACAGGTTTGAAGACATTATTATACTTTCAAAATATAATTTCTATATAATTTAATTCATTTCATCTTATACTGTATTCAATCATTTTCAGGGATAATGATCGATCTTCTTTGAATTGCGCATCCATGCTTAAAGGAGGATGGTGGTGGAAATCATGTGGCCGCGGTCTAAACGGTCTTTATTTGCATGATCCTCAAGATCTTACCGCTAGACAAGGTATAGTATTGATCGAAAATATTTCATAAAAATAACATTCAAAACTTTTAAACAAATAATCAATTTCAGGTATTGTTTGGTTCCGTTGGAGAGGTTGGGATTACACATTGAAGAAAGCGTCAATGATGATAAAACCAAAAGGACCACAAAGTAATACTTGAAAATAATCAGATAGTGTATTTTTTCATAACACTACAAATTTCGTGTATAAATTTTGTATTCAATTAGGAGTATAATTATTAATTTATTTAAAAAATATAGTTCTAGTTTAACTTCAGTATTCATAAATTGGGAAAGTTGATTTTAAAATACTTTTTGTAAAGCAAATGATGTATTCCAGCGCTAGAAAAATCATGGTATTGTTAAATATCTTGATAACTTCTAATATAGAAACGAAACAATCTTGGAATATCCGAGTGGATTTCACAAATGTAAATTTTGCAGATTGTATTTTTTTTAATGTTAGTGTTTATTGTTTTATATTTTATATTATAATAAAATATTTTTGAGACTGTTCATGTTAATATTTTTCACGTATTACGAGTTTGCAATGCCATGTGTTATTTTATGTGTTTATGTATGTGCGCGAGTGCACTTGATCGCATGCATGCGCACATATGGATGTATGTGTTTGTATATTGTGTATATAAAAGAAAGAGTATATTTTAGGTATTATATTTATGGTACAGCTATACTAAAAGAGTATAAATAAATGAGGCTCTAACAATCCATTTGTTTTATTTCCTTCTATAATCAAAATAGGAAGTGTGCATTCTGAACTAAATTGCTAAAACACCGATTACACTCTTTCGAAATAAACTACCCACTGACCTGACATTCATTGAATTTTTATATTTACTATCCATATTTTGAATAGTACAATTTTTTTCATATAAATTTAATGCTATCTATTTTCATACTACAAAAATTCAGAATCGTTATGACATAAGTAATGAAATTGTACTTTAGGTTGTCAATCAAAATATATATTAATGCCATTTTCAATATTTGAAAAATCAAATGGGAAATGAATTTTCCATTAAAATTATTATAACGGATGCAAATAAACTTTTCCTTAGTTATTAGTTAGTTTAAAAAAGTAATGATACAAAAAAATATATACATATATAAAAATATCAGGTTAAAAATTATCATCATACATTAAAAAATATATATACCTATATTTTAACTGCTTAACCTTTATGTTAAAAATCTCAAAGAAGTTAATCTTAAAATTTTCGAAGACTTAATTTTATGTTTATTAATTTAACAACAAAATAGTGATTGATATTAATTAAATACAATATAATTTATTTTAATTGTAAAGTAATTACAATTCCATGTTTTTTATAAATCAATTTGCTATCACACTTTTTCATATGAAAATATTGCAAAAATAAAAATTCATATATACATATATTAAAAATATGGTATATAAAAACATCCAAAATTTGTCATATGAAAAAAATAAAATATTTTATCAATGAAAAATATACATTTGTATAATATACACAAACATATAAAATATTTAATATCTTGAACTTTTAAAGTTTTCAGAATGAGTACAAATTCAATATGTTATACTATAAATAACGTTTTGTAAAAAAAACTTTTAATTTCTATCACAAAAATAGTTACGCATAAGGAATATTAAATTATTTAGTCACAAAATATAAATATTTACTAAAAATTTTTATAAAAATAAAATTTAATTAGTATACATATATGAAATATATTTGAAGACTTCACAAATAAAAAAAACTCTATTACAGTTTAGTATTTTCAATTGTAAAAGATTTTACAAGAAATTGTTTAATTTAAGTAAATTTAGCTTTCACTTCTCGTCTTAAAATTTTACCAGCTGCACTTTTTGGTATCGCATCAACAAACATTAAATCTCCTAATTTCTTATAGCTGGCTACCTTTTCAGCGACAAATTCCATAATATTTTGTGCATTCGGAGAAGCTCCAGCCTTCTTGACTACAAAGGCTTTTGGAGTTTCTCCATGTTGTTCATGGGGAATACCAATAACAGCAGCATCATCTAACTCTGGATGACTTCTCAATATTGCTTCCAATTCAGCCGGTGCGACTTGATAACCTTTTACTTTGATAAGTTCTTTGAGACGTTCAGTTATATAGAAAGCATCATTTTCATCATAGTATGCCATATCACCAGTCCTCATCCAATTACCAGATCTAAATATGTCTTCGTTAGCAGCTGGGTTTTCATAATAGCCCTTCATGACTTGTGGACCGCGAACCCACAATTCACCAACCTGATAATATTGGTTTCATTATAAGAAAAATACAATTATTGCTCATTATTTATGTATACGTACCTCATTTGGACCTAATGCATTATTTTCATCATCCATGCTAACTATTTTGATATCGGTACTTGGAGTTGGACTACCTACACTTGCAAAGTTTGATATTCCTCTTTCTTGCATGAGCACTACTGGAGATGTTTCAGTAAGACCATAACCTTGCATGAATGCAACATTATTCTAAATTAATAAAAAAATTTAATTGATGGGTTATCGAAAATATCATTTATATAAAATATCTCAAAATATATTACTCTAGTTTTCTCCAAGAATCTATTGACATCGCTTGCAGCTAGAGGAGCAGCACCTGACATAATTGTTCTTATTGGATCTAAGTGTTCATATGTTACACTACGATGTGAGCTTAGAAATAGAACTGAAATTTAAATTCTCAAATAATTAAGTTGAATTGTATAAAAATATGAAATATTTTTAAAATTCAAACAATAACATACCAATAGGAGGAACTACGAATAAGACATTGGCCTTATATTTAGCTTGAGCATTCAAAAATGTTTCTGGATGAAACTTTGGTACAGTAACTACTTTTACACCGTCCGCTAGTTTACTTAATAATGTTACAACTAAGCCGTAGATATGGAAAAATGGTAGAACACAAACAGTTACGTCTTGATGTGCATCTAATAATGTAGAAAAAGATATTTAAAGTTTCCATTGCATATTGTGATAAAATAATTGATTATTAAATAATACCTGATGCAGGGTGGATAATTGTTATTTTTCCTGACTGCATTTGCAAACAATTTGCCAAAATATTTTTGTGAGTTAATTCAACACCTTTTGGCAACCCAGTAGTTCCACTGGAATATGGTAAAAATGCAGAATGATTCATGTTTCTACTGATGCCTCTTAAACATTCTGTATCTTCTTGAAAGTTTTCTGCAAATTCAGCAAATTTAATAGTTCCCGGTGGTATGTCACTATCAGTTATGATGATATGAATTGACTTTTTAATTTCATCAATTGCTTTTCTGACTTCTGTATAACATTCATTTGTAGTAACAACAACTTTGGCTTTTGAGTTGAATAATTGACGACCTACTTCATCTGAAATTGATTCAATATCAGTACATTTAATTACAAAATAATAACGTGAAAAATCTTATTTACATGAAAACATAATTTCAAATAATAATATTCACATCATAGCTATTATCATATATTATAATTTTTAATTATAGAAAATTTATCTCTAAAGAAACATACCAGCTTTGTAAATTGGGTTCACTGTAGTGACAATACATCCTGCTTGTATTGAGCCGATTGCAGCGAGTGGAAATTCTGGACAATTTGGCAACATCACAGCAACGCAGTCATCATTTTCAAGCTTCAACTTATTTCGAAGACATGCTGCAAATGCATTGCTCATTTTGTATGCCTGGGCATACGTGTAACCTCGTCCCGTTATGCCACATACCTGTCGACCATATAGATCATTAATTCATCGATTAATAAAAAATTTGCAATTTCATTATATTTAATATGTAAATATGTAATGTTAATGAAGTAATAAACTAACAACGGCAGTTTTATCAGCCCACTTTTCCAAGTCCTTCCATATGAAGTCAGTTATTGTACAATTCGGTATTACTATATCTGGATAATTCGATGTTACAACATTCTTTTCTGTGGCATGGTGATACTTTCTATTGAAAGCATATAAAATTTTGGACTTTTTCTGGATATTGCTAGAATATTGTCGGACGATCACAGCTTTCACTAAAGTCTTGACAGAACGTATTACTGGTTGAATCATCTTCGGAGAGACAAACCGGGACTACTTATATAAAATGATTGTAACTGAAAATTTGGTTTAAACAGATTGATTTATCAATGACATTGACATCATATAATATATAATATATTTATAGAATTAAATCGCATTGCACATGTATTTGTGAGATAACTTTTTAACTTTTCATTGTCTATTGATTATGAGATTTGTCGATATCAAATCTGTTCATGATAAACAAAATTCGCACATGATCATATTAAAATAATTAAACCATTATCTTAATAGATACATAAACGGTCATCGCTACATATGAATAAGTGAGAGATTTGTAATCAATTAAACAACAAGATTGTATCACAAAAAAGAATTATAATCGCAAAAATTCCTGCATCATGCGATTCTATTAACAACTTTTAGGATTTTTTTACGATTCCGGATTATTGACAAATACGACCCAATGATTATTAACGGATATATAAATTTAATTGCTTGATCTTGTTACAATATAATGCAGTTAAATTCGAAATTCATACATCCAAGGATTTCATCGAAATGATATATAATAAAGCTTAAACTACGACACGAATTACAGATAAAATATAATTTACGGCACTAATCAGATATTTCACGAATGGATAAGATTTAATATCTATTCTTTGAAAAACCATCGGATTATTACAAATTTCGATTAACTGATTATTTTCGTTAAAAATGTTCGAATATTGTTGAAAGAAAGCTATTATACATATATTGAGGAAATTAGAATAGATAAACGACCAGGTTCGTATATAATAACTAGATCGCACTATTTTCATAATAAAACTCGGAAATCGTTATCTTGACCGATTGGTGATTTATCAGTTTACGATATAATGTTTTCGCATATATTTTTTCCACTCGGGGAACTGGTTACACGATTCGGGTAAACGAACGGGGGACAAATGATATTGTGCAATTTACTATTCATACTAATCTGTACTCTGTTTCGGTTCAAGTTTGACATTGGAATAACGAACGCGGTGCTGTAATTTGACAATTATACCGTTGCAAATAGCTCTAATAAAACGTATGAAAAAAAATCACATCAATGACCGTACACTTATTGTTAGTCGGGCTAGGGAACAAGATGATGTTGAAATAATGACCCGGATACTCTTTTGGCCACAGTAATTTTTGTGCTCGAACTACAGTTAGATCTCGATTTGTACAAAAAATTTGATTTCTATGTTTTTTTTTCAATAAAATCTCTTTCAAATCCATCAAGATATTAATTTAATTCATCATGTCTTTTATGCTTTGATTATTGAATATAAAATTTCAATAACCTAATTTTATTAAAAAATATTCCGATATATTATAATAAGAATAGAAACGAAATAGATCATAGAGAATCTGAGTAATCAATAAACAATAAGATATCAATCTTAAAAAAATCCGATTTCGATATCCAAATTTAAGAAAGCACGTTATATTAATCATATCGAAATAACAAAGGATTCAAATTTATGAATTGCATATACGAGTATAACATGTGTGATGTGCAATGTTAAGGTTGAACCACGAAAGAAATGACCCACAATTTGACTGAATTAAAACTGGTGCTGGTCAAAGTACGAAGGTCTACACTGAATACAATTGTTAATTCACACGCTATATATCAATTTCATGTCTAGATGTACTTTATTTATATTCAGGAGATTGAGTACGTGCTCATTTAAAACAATTCTTAAGTATGAGAGTTTTTATTAGGACTTTCATTATCAATTCTCGAGTTGGTTATTCGACAAATTTTCTATGCTACGAACTGTAAATGTTAATACTAATTTGATAGTTATAAGATTTTCGAATATGACTCGGTATTCATAGCTTGTTTCTAATTTCATTTGAATATTTCAAATTCGCAAATAAGAAATTGTATATATTATAATTCAAATTTATTAAAAAGTTTTCGTAAACAAATTCCAATCGATAAGTATTTTGTTTACGAAAAAAATAGTTTGAAATTAATTTATTGAAATATCCATGTAATGATATTTCTAATTTGTCGGCAATAAATATTTATAACAAATTTTATTTCATTCATGATCGGATTACGAAAAAGTTAATTAACTATCACTTACATAAAAAATTACTACAATTACAAAATTGAGGCTATTTTAGCTATAAAAATAAAATCGTCACTGTATTCTATTGGAGTGAATGAAAAATCAAATTAGATAAAGACGAAATTAAAAATGTTTGAAAGTTGAATTACATTGGTATTCTAAAAAAAAAATGATGAGGCAATGGCCTAGTCGTTGACGACGTCACGTAATTCATTACAATTGAGATGTGGGAAGTACTAGATGTTGAAGATCAAATGATCAATCTTGGAGCAATCAGACATCAAAATATTTTGGGTTTATAAGAGAGATGATCATTTTAAATGTAACAGTATAATACTTAATTTTAAACGATTTTTATATAGAAAAGGTTTTAATAAACCGCTTCGAACTCTCGTAGGAAGTAATTTCTTTGAAACCTTATAAAAGTTCAACGATGATTATAATTAAAGTGGAATGAATAAATGACGAATATGTGTATATAGATTAATTCATATAAATAAGGAATTATTAATTATTTATGAAATATAAAAACCCAACTAACTAATCGCTTAAGAAATAATTTCTAGAAACCGAAATGGTTTAATTTCATCTAAATTTGAAATTTGAAAGTATTGAAAGTCGATTTCTTAAGCAAAATATTCAATAGCAATGTTTATTTAACATGATTTTATTCACATTTTTTCCATTTACCCAATGATTACTTAAATTTGTTCGGTTTAGTAGAAAACGATTACGAAACGAATTGTTTATAAAAACTACGTTCAAAAAATTGTATAATATATTTATGTAACTTTGTCAAACTCAAAATTATACAAAGTAACCTGTCATCATGCACATACACCAATCTAATATTAAAAAATGCCTTTTATTACAAAATTATTGTTTGAAAATGTGCAAAAACTCCAAGGGCACTTCGATTATTTTGCAATTATTACAATTCAATCCACAGCTAAAGGGAATAGTAATTATGATGATTTCTGATTAGCCTTGGATTTAGACTCGGTACAATGTGTTAAGCTTGAATGATTTCGAAACTAGAATCATTTTAACTAGGAAAAACAAATCTGAAAATCGTAGTACTTAACCTTTGAAATTGTTTGATAAATCTCGAGTAATTTGAAAACTCAACAGTTTGTATACTTAGCGATAACGATACACAAAAAAGTTTCCGATTTCTTAGATTAGAGAAAAAATGTATAATTAATAATAAATAATATTGGTAATGCTCGAAAGTCGTTCTTTGATATTTAAATCTTTAAAGAAGTCACTGATTAATAAGCATAAAATGATTTTGTTGATGATGATTGCGTTTACAAGTATGTTTGTAAATAACTTTTCGATAAACGAGAAATTTAGTTTATTGTAATTGCAATAATAAAATAAAAACAAAAAATAAAGTTTATACAACATTGTTATCTTAGAACTCAAATTATTTTTTTTAAGTATGTCTTGTGATTAAAAGACGATTAGTAGCTTTTTTGATAACCTATATTTTTTATAAAACCATAATTTACAACACGGATTATTTTCTCACATTTTTCCGGATATGACTAGTTTTTCGTCTGCGATTTCGTCTGCGAAACGTTAAGCAAATAAACTTTTTTATCAAACTTGAAAATTTTGAACTCTTCAAAGATAAGAAAAAAAATCATTGATGGTTTTCTCAGATTGAATGTGAAAAGTAAATAATATTAATACCAAATAGGTAAAATGCATGATTTATTCGAAATCCAATAAATTATTACGATACATTGCATCTAAATCATTAATTCATAGAGTATTTGATTATAAGAAAATCTTGAACAAAATTATCGAAAAGTGTTATCAAATTCATTACGATCTATGAAAAAATTTTAAAATATGACTTATTAAACGATTTTAATAAAAATACTGAATGTTAATACAATAAATAAACTGACGAAAATTTACGATGTCATAAAGTAATTTAAATTATCATTCTATCTTATCAAATAAGTAAGTCTTTTAGGACGGTAAAAATGATTGTATAATATGAATGCAATGAAAAAATTCTAAGAAAACTACTTCATCGTCTAGACTTACTTCATTACCTGTTGAATTTCTAATATCAAAATTTTATTGATATTGACGATTTCAATTGATTCTAATATTGAAGATAAGTTCATTAAGTTAATCCATCAAACGATTGAAATTATACGCATTTCATTCGCATGAAAAATTATCGTTTATGCTTTTTGACAGAATATTAAATTAAGACTAAAATATTTAATTTAAAAAAAAAATAAACGATTGATTAGAATTTTTTACAAATCGCTTGCAAAATAAATTAAATTCATAATAAAATTTATATAAAATGCGTGAAAATTAAGAATGTGATCGCTTGATTATAATAAAATGTCCTTAATAAAATATTCAAATTATTTCTATTTTTCAAGCTTTTTTTTCAATGTAGGCATAAACATTTGAAGGTGCCTTTATGCTTTTCTACGCATTTTTATTTTAATTTTATTGGGCTCGTTCGAATCGCAAATAAAATCGCTATATTCATAAACATATTAAACGCATTAAATAATATAAGCGCATATTTTTCGATTCCATAAATAATACAACTGAGTTAAATAAATAAATCAATCGGACAGTTACAATGAATTTCAAGAGAGTACAAAGGTAAACTAACAATAAGTAATGATGAATTTGTACGATTTACATAATGTACAAACTATATTAAATCAGTAGTAAAGATTATAAAAAATAATACGCATTTATAACAAAGTGCAGCAATGAGCAACACGCAATTGCATACAACATTTAATCGAACTTCATGTAAGTAAATCAAGGCTGATTACATACATATTAGTCCACCGTTGATTAAATAAGAAATCGCTTCGTAATACAAATTCACGTCTATAATTATTTCACGTGCATTCGTTATTTTTTTTATATCGACGATGAATCGTACGACAGTAGACTTTGAACGCGGATTTGCACTTTTTTTTTAAAGGTTATCAACATATAATACAAATATTATATATAATAATAACACATAATCAAAGCGTTGAATGACTTCAAACGCTCAATTACTCTCATTAACTATCATCACTCTCATTACTCTAATTATGTACATAAATTAATGTTGAATCAGATGTTTCGATTTCGACTTTTCGATTTTCTAATCTAGATTGGAAAATGACGATTTATTCATGAATATAGCAAATCGATATATATCGTTTGTAATTCAAATGTGAATTATTTTGCTTTTAAATGGACGGTCATCGGATCGATTCCATGATAATTTCCATCTAAGATTATAGATTATTATCTATAAAAAAACACAAAATGGATACGAAAAACAATTAGAAATAATATCGTATGTTATGATTAATATTTCGAATAATATGTGAATGGTGCATTTAAATTTAATAATGAGCTAGCATTCCTTTTATCGTATGCTTAAACGAAATTTGATTGCTTTTCTTGAAAAAAGGTAACGGGTAACTATTGAAATAAAAAAATTCAAGAGTCACCTTAACCGAGAAGCGAATGACTTCAATAATCTAAAAAATCATCAATACAATCCCAAAAAAAATATTTGAAGCGTTACCAAATAATCGAAAATATTATGAATAGAAAACAAAACCTTCGTTTTTATTAGAAATTCGACATTCAATATTTGAACTAAACTCATATTTAGAACACATCATTAGCACTATTGACACGTTTTCGAACTATTGTTTCATTACAAACAAGACTTTCTAATGAACCCAAAATCCATCCGAATTATCGAAACAATTCATATTTCACACACACTCGAATCGAAATGTTCTGCAAAAGAACCAGTCTTTAGCGTGAACTTTCTACATAAAGAAGAAACGGCACAGCTTTCGACGGCCATCCGTACTCCACAACAAACAAAAACATGTACATAAAACATCGTAATGTTTTGGTAATAAAAAAACACACGAAATTTCGTTATAATCTACATAGAAACATAAAAAAAACCATCGACCACAACCAAAACGCATCCAAAGGTCGCTGCGGACCTTCGTACCTAAATAGCTCGTACTTATGTAATAAAACGCCTGCTTTTTTACTTTATCACATACCGGTTTTTGTTGTCGAACAACACAGCCAGTTCGTTGCTCGACCGACCGATCACTGTTCGTATCGTAGACCAGCTCCAATAATAAAGAGTCGAGGCCAGGGGTTGTCAAAGTCCGAATCTGGATACCGATAACGATTGCGCGAAAGCCGAATGTGTGATAGCAGTTTTGGTGAATCTGTTTTGATTATGAACTATTTAGGATTGTCGTTTAGTTTATCGCTTTATCTAGTTAATCGTTTATTTTTTGAAAATCTAATTATTTGTGATTGTGTGAGTTAATTCATACACCGATATCAGAAATATCAATTTAACGTAAATGGATGACTTTTCGAATTTATTTATTTTTTAATATTAACCTAATAAACGGTTCCGTAATAACACGGTTTAAGGAAGATGAACCGTTTACTTTTTTACACGGATTTTTCACTTTAGCACGGTATGAAAATAATAAAAATATGTATTATTATGCCACAATGGTAAGATTCGATGCAGGCCAGTAGGTATGTATACTGATATAATTATATTCATGTAATTATAGTTATTAAATAAAAAAAATCGATGTTTTTTGATGATTTTACACGGTGAAAAATTTTCAGATTGCACATTTTTCATAAAGTGCGTTTGGATGGAAATTCTATCTAAATATAGTGATGGAACCTATCTCCAATTTTTGTATGGTCACCATACATTTTTTTTACACGTTTTTTTTATTTTCACGATAGTCTCTGGAACGTAATCCCTGTATAAAAAGAGAATCGGGTGTATATTTAACTTTAAAATATGAATTTGGAGAATTCCCCGTAAGAATAATCTGTAAAAGGAGATTTCTGGGGTATGCGATAATATACTTATAAAGGCAATGCTTCCGAAAATGAAAGGAATCTTCTTGATAAGAATAATTATTGAGCCATTTTTATAAAAAGATTGGAAACGACTTTAAAACCTGCCGAAAATTACACTCGGAATTGGGTAATTGCTTTTGGTGCATGTTTGTAAATATAACAAAACAATATAAAAAAAGAGTTGAATATTTCTGTATGCATGAATCGTGTTGGTAATGGCCAGTTAACTGATTGACTTTCTACTTGAAATTTTAAGGGTTACGTCGACTATGCAAAAGTCTCACTTTCGCAAAATGTGCGAATGTTTGACACATGAGATGTGATTAATTTTATCGTCTTGAATGTTCGAGGTTGTTTCGTAACAATTTCGAAATTTACTCTAGACTGTTTGAATAAATAATATAATCTTGTGTTTTTGATGAAAACTTGTAAAGGTAAATTTGTTCAGTGGAACATGTGAAAATATCATAATTGATTACTATCTAGTAAATTGTTGTTTATATAATGTATATTATCGATGCATGTAAATTCTACTATATTTATCTGGTAACGATAAAAATCTATTTTTTGTATTATATAATTCATATCGGACACCATTCATGTTATCGAAAAAAATGTATTTCACCCGAACATAACAAGGAAAACAATTACAATAATAGTTTTCACGAAAATCTTGTACTGAAAATTTTCGAAACTTCAATAAATTAAGAAGCTTACTAATGATACTTATATTTTGAAATCATATTGATTACAAGTTACAACAATATAAAATGATTTAAATTTAATCATAACTAAAAACAATAAAAACATATTCACTACATATATCTCAATATAAACGCAAATATATAATATTAATATTATCCAATTTGGGATTTCAATGAAATTATTTTCATGAGAAATAATGGATTTTTTCCCTTCTAATCGTAATTATCAATTATACTTATAAAAAATTTATAAACCTATATTGATGGGGATTAAACAACTCATTTAACTATTATCGATTTTTCTATTACATTTATTCATTAATACGATTATGCCTCAATCATTTGCTTCTGTCACTAACAAAATTATATACGTACGTAAATATTATATAATGAGAAACTTTTTTTAATCGATTTATCAATTATTAGTTCGGTTCATAAATACGTTCAAAAATAAGAAAAATAGGTAACGTTGGATTTTTTTATGATAAGGACAATTGCACATTGACAATACAATTATTCGCTGAAGTGATTTTTTTAAATATCGTATAAATATTCAAAAAATTTTACTGAATATTAAATATATATTGTTTGTCGCTATTATTTACAAGACTTGGTTCTAACCAATTTGAAAAAAAAATCATGTTTTCTTTGTATTATTGGAAAAATATTATATATGGTTTTAAAAATTAATATTTACCACTTCCATGTTATACTTAAGTTATATGTGTTTATGATGATTTATTTGACATTTGAAACAAAACATTGTTGCATTTTTTTAAATAAATATATAAACCAATTGTAATAATCCTAAAGTTATTTATTCTCAAATAATAAATTGCAATTCTTAAATTATAAATTGATAAGCTTACAAAATGGTTTTCTAAATTTACGGTTTTTAATTTTTTTTCAACTATACGATATCTCGAATGAAAAGTAAATATGAATTATCTAGATAGCAACAATAATTAAAGATTTAAAGAACATCTGTGCAGAAATCGTAAAAAAAATGCTCGAAAAAATTGTCTTGTTTATTTGGCCAAAATATGAATTAATTACAATAAGATAAATGAATAAAAATAAAGACCTTGATTTTTTCCTTAACTTCAAATAATTGAAACAGTAAAGTTTCGTTTCATTCAATGAAAAATAATTTTATCGAAATACGAATGCGGCATAATTATTTTTCATTCACTTTAAAGTAGTTCAATGAAATAACGTACACTCAAATATTCGTATCACTTTCGAAATAATCAACACCAAATTTCATAAAACAAAAAGCCATCGGAAAATATGTTTTAAAGTATAATATATTGCAGTTCCACAAAACCAATACAATACGAAATATTACATAATCGTCACATTAATTGAAATCTACGTACACACAAACCTCAAATATCACAATCGAAAAACGATAAAATTCAAAATCACATTTATAAATAGATAATAGCGCAATGCAAAACACATCAAAAACGGAAATAGCAAACCTTCTTGGTTATACACTAGCAAAAGTCGAATTACTTACGTTCACAGCCGAAAAAAACACGAAATAACACTAATTGAATATTTGTACGTCGTCTCAGGTACGAATTGGTAGCCGAATTCCAGATTTAAAGCGATTTTGAAGAGCGGGAAATGTTTTTGCACGTGTCCTACCGCCCCCTCTCGTGCTTCCAGCGCGTCCCACTAGGTGGCCAAAAGCATGCTTCGATTTTCCTCAACATCCCTTTTCTGTACCTCCATGCTATATATACTTATTTTTTTTATATATATAACTCGTATTTGATATTATTACGCACCATTGTGATTCGATTACAATTATCATTTGTCGTACATTGCGAAATTCATTCATTTTACATTACGGACGTTTCTATGTATAATTATCACTTAAAAAATAATGTATATATTTTTTTTCTCAAAAACTATCTGTTCTATAATATGAATGAAATTTATACACAATAATATCATACGTATATTTTTAAAAAAATTTTAAAGCTTTCGATTATATTCAGATTTGCTTTGCACTAAACATGTTTAATGAATTATGTAGACGATTATTTATATATTTTTTTTTTGATATATTTCATTTGATATATATATGATATATATATGATATATATTTGATATATATATATATATATATATGTATGATAATATATTTCATTGATATTTATTTTCTTATCGAAAATCAGTTCGATTTCAATAATAATCAATGATAATTATACTTAATAAAATAAATAATATATGAATCGTCACAATTTTTTATATACGATTACTGTCATCTGTTGCACAATCATTAAAGCTCTTTCAAGTTCAAAATTTTTTGTATTGGGTTCGTCTTATAGGCATGAGCTTCAAAATTAAAAAAAAAAATTTGAAAAATATATATTTCTATGAGCGTTTTACCTATGTACAATAAGGTTTGTCTATGGAAAGGGATGGCTTAGTAATTGAAAATTTTCATTTTAAAATGTAGTGTTTTTAATTTATTTTTGGTCTTTTTAATAAAAAAAACCAAATCGTGACCACATTTTTTTGGAGAAAATAAAAGACATTCAGGAATTTTTCATGAAGGGGGGGGGGAAGGGTTATAATAAAAAAAAGATAATTGGTATAACAATATTTTTATTTTGGTAAGAAACTTACAGTGCTTATTTTCAAACACAAAAATCAAGAATCAAACCAAAACATACAGTTGATAGTTAGTTGACAAAGTATACAGTTGAAACGAAATGAAATGAAATTAACCTGGATGAGGAATGAAGACCACGTAGTAATTGTTTTTGTGTATCGATGAATGTTCATAAAGAATTATGTTTAGACTAGCGGTAGGCCCGATGTTAATAACATCTCACGTGTGATTTGAGGAAAATTTTTGAAAATACAATACATATATGGACAGTATATTTACCCGTTGAATATATTATAGTTGAAAATGTGAAATGTTTATTTAATTTATTATATAAATTATTAAAGAATATTTTGTAGATATTACAATATTTATTTTAATTTAATATTAATTTAACTACTAGGCATGTTCAGAAAGTAAGAATACTAGATTTTTATATTTTTTTAGAAAAAGTGTATTTGAAAAAAAATTACAGGATATTGTTGATACACTTGTTGACTATTTTTTCACATAATTTTCATGTGGTGAGCCATGGCACAAGCTTTTTTATGCCCTCCTCGAAGAACCCTCCCTTTCTTTTATTTCAGAAAGAACTTTCTTTTATTTCAGAACCTCTTTCTGCACCTGCTCGATGGTTGAAAATTTAATTTCACCCATGTGTGCCTTCAGGGAGGTAAAAATATGATAATCTGAAGGCACCAAGTCAGGGAAATACGGAGGGTGGTTCAAAACATCCCAAACAAATGAGTCCAAAAACGCCTTGATGGCGAACAATAAGATAAATTTTAGAATTACTCGATAATTTTTCTATGACATCGAAATTTATACTTGTTTATTTTTTGGTACCAAAATGACTCTCATCGCCAGATCTTCTGTCGTCAATTCGTTGATGTTTTCAGAGATATGAATTGAATAATTTAATTTAATAATATATATATTTTTTATTTATACTAACTTTTATTTGATCGCGATTTTTGCTTCTCGATAGTGCGACATATATCATAATTGTCCGTGTCCAAAAACAGGATTCTTTAAGTATAACCTGACGTGATCGAAAATTTGTCCCTGTGATTTATTAATTGTCATAGCGAGCGCGCAACGTGTTGCTAGGAGCCAAATCAATTCGCGGTAAAAATACTATTTTAGTCCTTAATGCACATTGGCAAAGGATCTAATTTCGAATTTCGAATAGTGCATAATTTCTAGCGTGACGATGTGAACCAAAAGAGTCCTTAATGCACATTGGCAAAGGATCTAAATTCGAATAGTAATTTATAGCTTGACACAACACAGACAGACCGACAGACAGACAAAATAGCGCTATTATTATGTTTAGATGCAACAGTTATTTGATCATCATTCAACTATCCAAAATATATTCCTTAATTCAAAATTGCACTCATCTCTAACTACTCCAATACAAATTTCCACTCACTTTCATCCTCAAACTACCTAAAAACTATTCTGAAATACTTCTGTGATCAATTTAAAACCGAACAAGAGTTTTACTTCTAGGACAGAGCGATGGATGTTATTACCCCACCATGGCTCCGTTATATTCAAGCTTTTACTATTTTATATTAAAACGAAAAACGCAATTCAAAAGCAGTTGCGCGGTTGGACGAAAAAAGCGCTGTTACGCCTGCTGTCAGTTTGACGTTTAGTCGTGTTAGTGACAGTGTGTCTACTTTAGCTCGATCGAAGTCAGCTCAAAGTCAGAAATATGTCTTCGTTTTGGGAACCCGGACCGTTTTTCCCCGACTTCGATGCGGTATATCATTATTCTTTGCGTTTAATTCGAATTTCGGATTAAAATTCACTGTAAAGACGTCGGCCATCTAACCTCTCGGTCCTTGTGAACAATTCACGTACAAAAACCGTCAATTGCCTCAAAAGTGGCAAGCGGTCAAATGTTGGTAATTTTTTTCACTTTAGCTCGCTTCTTCTTCCACGCTTGCGATCGTTTGTATATATTTTCCAGCTTTGATGCAAAACTGTTGCCTATATTGCGTTTTATGTCCAGATGTTAGTTGTTAATTGTTAGTTGTTATTATTCACTATACGTCTGTTTGCTTTCAGAATGTGCTGTACATCGATATTTGTCGTCGTCAAAAACCGATGTGTGTCCGAAAGATTCAGCTAAACTTATGTTGAAATTGATAGAGATAGGAATCGAGACGGTGTTTTGTACCAGACAGTTTGCTGACAGACAAGATATGAACGACGTCTATTGTTACGAGCAAGGAAGTATGCGAGCGCCGACCAGTTCAGAGTTCTCGAGAAGCCTGCACGCCCTGATGGGATCGTTGCACGGAAATATCCTATCACAAAAGGTTAATGTATCGTTGGGTGATCCGTCGCGTATGTCCGATTTAATTGCAAATCGAACAAAGTAAATTATCATTTCAACAAAATGTTTTTAACTATTTGTAACGTAGACATGTCGAGATTAAATATGCAATAGAATGTCATCTGAATAACTATGCTGGCACACCTTGATCCTTTCGATGACTCTTTCCAAGTTAGTCTGCTCAATTCATTTCAGCGATAACGCATTCGTTTTATTTAATGCTCAGGTTTAATGCACAATTATTTTTTATGAATGCGAGTTTAAATTGTTCCCGTTCCCGAAATTAACAATAAGATAGAAGCGTGGGATTACTAATAAAATTTTTTTGGTAAATAAATTTCAGTTTCTCCGCATACATATCGTCGAGGGCTGCATACAAAATGATATGTTATACATATAAAAAAATATCATGGTTTCACACAGAACATTCGTTTTAGGACGTTCTTTGAATCATGATCAACGATCTCATAGATCTTCTGTTAAATTTATATTATTTTAATTTATTTTGTTAGTTTTTATTCATTATTTTTCTGTTATCGTTAATCTTTTTAATATTAAAAAAATAAATAACCTTCTTAAAATAGCATATAAGTTGAGTTTTCATTTATCCTTTTCCACTTTCGTTTCTCCTATTTCTTCTTGTGTTCAAAATACGCATTTCTTAAAAATAAAAAATTACTACACTGTAAATTATTACATGTTTTCATTATTTCAAAATTAATTCACTCAAGTCCAGGGATCTTAACTTATGCACAAGAAAGTCAGAAAAAAAGAAGGATTTAATTTTCAATGTGACACTTAATGATCCCTGGATGAAGACATTTTATTAGCATGAAAAACATTAATCTGAAATTTATGTAAATTATTCATATGGAATTTGAAATAATAAATACAGTTGAAAAATTATAAAATTTGTTTAAAAAAATTATAACCATTAAAATTACTTCAATTATTGTGTACAGGTATAAAAAAAAAGATAGTTGTTATCTACTTTTACCAAAGAATTAGATTCCTGTCTTATAAGTAAATAAGTAATTAAATAAAAACGATATGAATTATTCTAGCTTGAAGAAAAGAGGTTTTTCAAATATTTTTAAATCAGTCAAAATTTCTTTCCTTTAATATAAACCATTTTCGATTTTAAAGAAATCGTGAAGAAGTATTTCAATTTGAAAATAAAACAAATAATTCAGTGTGGGAAAAACTTTGATATATTTGATACACATTTAGTATTTTTTTTTGTAACTAACTGCAATTAGAAAAATCCAACTTTTTTACAAAATAAACCAATTCAAGAAAATCTATGAAAATAGGATTTGAAAAACTGACAAAATAATTTGGAATTTCTTAAAACAAAGAAATTAAACCAAGGGTTAATCCATTTTATTTAAGAATAATATGTACATGTATAATCTGTGAAATCAAATCATTTCAAGTTTTTTATTACTCCATACAACAAAACTTTTAACTGAATCATGCTTAGTTTGTATGTTTTTTTTATAAAAAAATCAATATTTATTCGAATATCATCAATCGATAATGCAATACTATGAAAGCACAAATTATGTTTTTAAATTTATTTGAAGATACTCAATTGTTTTCTGAAAGTTTCAAATTGGATTTTCAACTGTGACAATTGAGAAAAAAAAATTGTTAAGTGAAATTTGCCAACATAAAACATACAATTACGGCTTAAAACTTTTTTATACTTGGTCTGTGCTTTTATAGTGACAACAGTGCCAAAATCTACTTAACCATGAAAATATGCAATATTTTACAAGTGTGTTGATAATATAATACAACAATATCAGTCAAATTATTTTTCATCTTTCAAAAAAATTTAAACATATTAATTTTGATATAGAAAATCATTAACGTTACAACTACTCATTTATGAATATGTTTCAACCGCTTGAATTGATTTTTGATTATAAATAACTTGACGAATTGGGAATGTACTTTTTTTATAATTTCATGAAATCTAAACAAAAAATAATTAAATTTCACGTTATAAAATATTTTTTTCTTGTAACTTTTTCGAATTTCACTGATAATATTATAAAATATAACAAAACATCTTATTGATATTAATTATCGTAAAAAATTTACAAAATATACAAAAGTTGCCGTTAAAATTTTCTTCCGCATGTTCTAGAAAATTTCCTGTGACAAAGATAACCCAAAGATTTTTGGTTGACTAAAACAAGTTTTAGAAACAAACTCTATCTGATTTTTAATTGAAAACAGTTTAGGTCCACTGTCAATATCTTCACCATAATTATCTATATCGTTTATAATTCGTTGTATGTATTATGTATGTACATGAATAAAATAAACCATTTATATCCTCCATATAATAATAGCGCTATTCTGTCTGTCTGTCTGTCTGTGTGGGGTCACGCTAGAAATTATGCACTGAATTAGATCCTTTGCCAATGTGCGTCAAGGACTATTTCAGCGTTCACATTTTCACGCTAAAAATTATGCACTATTCGAAATTGTAAATTTTTGTTTTTTATTTGAATTTGAATTATAATATTTGAATTTGAATTATAAATATTTTTTTTACATTTGAATTTAAGTAATTTTTATTTTTATTATTATATTAGGTGTACCGGAAAAAAATCCATTTTTTTTAAACATAATAAAAATTTATATTAGGGGTATAGGAAAAAAATTCCATTTTTTTTAAACATAATAAAATTTATTCATATATATTTACGGGCATATAGTAATTATACAATATAATCGCCATCATTATTTAGGACTGTCTGCCATCTATTAAGCAGCTTTTCGATCCCTTTTTTTAAAATATGGAAGGCTTTGATGCAAAATATGAATTTAAATGGTTTTCTAAATTTTTTTCACCCTGTTGACTTTTTTTTTCCTTAGTGAATGCTCCAAGAACATAAACAAATAAAAATCTGATGGCTTCTGGTGAACAAGGAAGATGATTTTGAACTTCGAAATTTAATTCGGCAATTTTCCCACATTAAAAAAAATGTAAAGCATCTAGCATAGTACCTCCTGGGTGATGTGGAAATCTATGCTTTATTAGATAAATTAATATGAAATTAAAATAAATATTATAATAATATCTACAAAATATTCTATAATATTTTATATAATAAATTAAATAAACATTTCACATTTTCAACTATATTCAACGGGTAAATATACTGTCATTATATTGTATTTTCAAAATTTTTCCTCAAATCACGCGTGCGATGTTATAACATCGGGCCTACCGCTCGTGTATTATATTTATGTTAAAACTGCGCACAAATTTAGCAGAAGTGAAAATTTATCTTTTATAGGTAAAAATAACTTACTTTGACATGCCATAAATATTATACTATTTTACTTATCGCAATTTGATAATCGTCATGAGCAAACTATATAATGCCCACTGCAGGGCATGACCGTTCCAAAGCTTGGGCATTTGATCATGTGTGATTTCAAAAAACCATCCTTAATCGAATGATCATAGTCATACAGTATAATGTGTGGTGTCGCATGGATGAGAGTGCCCCAGAATAGGAATGAATGGAAGAGTATAGGGAGGCCTTTGTCCTGCAGTGGACGTAAACAGGCTGCTGATGATGATGATATCCATACAGCCACATCACTTGTTGCTGAACATCGATGATTGGTGGGAAGTTTCCATTAGGAACCATTGCGTACAATAATGTGAAAAGAAAAGACCATGACCCAGAGTAGGGGTTGGCAAACTTTTTGGAACGGGCCGGATTGTAAAAATTTGAGACTCGGCGGGCCGAATAACGAATTTGTTGATTTTATATTGGTAATTCTATCTACTCAAAGAGCAACAAAAAACAGGCTCAAAATTTTAAAAAGTTAAATCTATTCGATTTCAAAATAGTTATTTGAAAATTTAAGTGCTAGTTTCTATGCCGGTGATGTTAAGAAAATAATTATAAAAGGGAACAATTTAACCATGCATTCATAAAAAATAATTGTGCATGTTTACCTGAGCATTAAATAAAACGAATGTGCATTCAAAAAAATAATGTGTGCATTTAAATGAGCATTAAAATGTGTGCATTCGAAAAAATATCTGTACCTTAAAATATATAAATGTGCATTAAAATTAATGTAAGTAAATGACGGCAACGTAGCAAATATGACCAGGACAAAAAATACCAACCGCACGACCATTATTCACAACTTTCATAATAGAATCTATTCGCAACAAACCGAATTCAAACAAAATCGACATTGATTCCTAAATGGACCAAATTGTTAAAATCTATAACGTTCTGCCGTTGTATTCATACGTAACAAATGTAAACATTGACACTTTGACAGTTGTATTGTATGTATTGCTTATAGAGAAAGGTGACGTTGCCACCTACTGTCACTTTAATGCACAAACTATTTATTCTATTGCACATTTCATATTTTTTTAATGCTTGCATTATACATACTGCACAAATTTTTTTTTTTCTATTCTATTGCACACTATGCATAAAATAATGCTCAATATGAGATTCTTTAATGCACTAGAAATAATGCTCATAGTATATTTTTCTAATGCACAAGTGATTCGTTTTAAGGCACAATTTATTCATTTTTAATGCACAGTTAAATCGTACCCATTATGAAATAATAGCGCTGTGCGTGTTTTTTTTTTAAACCATACTATCGATAATAACTTAAAATTTTGTAAAATATATAATGTTGGAAAACCATCACTTCCAACTGAGGGTTTGGTAGGAGTTCCTCAATTGTACAGTTAAATGGATTTTTAAATTTGAAAATGTGTTTTGCAACTTTACCAAGACCCGAAAAACGCTTTTGTAACTGTATTGTATTTTAACAATATGTATGTTGATGAGAATTTCTAAATTGATTCTAAATTTTTTGAAAACAATATTAGCCTGGATTAAAAACGGCGGGCCGGAGTTTGCCTATACCTGACCTAGAGAGATAAATGAAATGCTCAGTAGATCAAAAGTATTGTTTGTTTATTTAAGAATTGTTCTTTATAATAGTTGAGTTTGAGATGACCCCTCAGATGATAATCACTTAATTCTATATGAAGAATGAATGACAATTTGCTATGTTTTGCTCATGGTTTATATACAACTTCGGCACCTGTTTCAAAAAATTAAATAATTTTTTGATTGCTACTGTAATAATGGATGAGTTAAAATTTTTAAATTTTTAATCGGAATTTTGATGAAACCGTATTATTATCTTTTTCGTCATGTTGTACACTATTGTTACTGAACAAAACATTTTTGAAGAATAAATAAAACTACAAATTATACACAAAAACGTTTATTTTAAAGCTTTTGTTATAAGTATACATACATATATTAATTTGGACATAGAAAAAAAAAATAAACGCACATATGCACCTATATATTCAAGTAAATATACATATGTATATTCCCTGGCATTTGCAGAAAAAGAAATTAAATGCGCACATGCACCTATTTATATATTAATCAACTTAAAGCCAATAAGTCTACTCAAGAGGATAAACAAATAAGCTCAAAAGTATAATATTGTACTAGAATATTTCAATTCTTTATTATTTTAGTGTAATTTAACATCTAATGGTTTTCGCAGGAGGAATTGTCTCAATATCAATTACAACATGAAAGAAATGAGTTACAAAAAGACTCTGACAGCTCCAGTGTACATCAGGAGACTAGTGTCTTCATAGCTAAGTGGACGAGTATTAACGTATACTGAGGGCGACAAAGCTCACAGCAAACCTATCACGGCAGGCGTTCCGTAGGAGTCGGTACTAGGCACCTCACTATGGAATGTCATGTACGATGGAGGGCTGAGATTGAAGCTGCCAGACGGTGTTAAAGCACTAGCTTTCACTGACAACCTGGCGCTGGTTGTCGTTGCCAAGACGCCCAAACAGATAATAGTCAACTGTGAGAAAGTTTTGAGTATGGTTAGTTGGTGGCTCAGGGGAGCCGATCTGGAGAAGTCAAAAAATAAGACAGTAGTAGTCTTCTTCACGAGGATAAAGAAAAAAAATGGCCTAGTGGCTCAAGAAACGTCAGCCAGTGACATCTACTTAGATGCTTTAGATGCAGACAAGGACATGATTATTTTTATAAGACGGAAAATACAAGATTCAAGGAAAAAATTTTTGAATTCAACAAAAATTCCGCATATGA
Source organism: Hydropsyche tenuis (assembly GCA_009617725.1). Classification (NCBI taxonomy): domain Eukaryota; kingdom Metazoa; phylum Arthropoda; class Insecta; order Trichoptera; family Hydropsychidae; genus Hydropsyche; species Hydropsyche tenuis. The sequence continues at coordinate 1,892 of VTON01000203.1, read as the reverse complement.
AAAAAGAACTGCAATTCAAGCTCTATAAAATACAAAAAGTACAAGATTTAACACCGGCACAAAAGGCAGTTCGCCTAGCAAGAGCAAAGGTGTTAAAACACTTGCACGTTGGTAGCGAGCTTGAAAATTTGGTCGTTTCTGATGAAAAATTTTTGCGGTTCAGCAATATGTAAACAAACAAAACTATCATATACGGTTACAGTGCAAATCAAAAGACAATTTAGATCAGCAAATTGCTCTGAAAAAGCATGCACCTGCATCAGTGAAAGTTTGGACCGCGGTAACCGACACAAAACGCTCACCACTCGTTTTGATTGATCAGGGCATAAAGGTAAATCAACAAATCTACCGTGAATACATTTTAAACGATGCTTTGTTACCTTGGGCATGTAAACTATTCGATAGAAACCATTGGATGTTTCAACAAGACTCGGCACCATCCCATAAAGCCCGTGAAACCCAACATTTTTACAAGAAAAAGTTCCTAGCTTCATTTCTTCACAACAATGACCACCATATTTCCAGGACTTAAACCCAATGGACTTTTCCATATATTCCATTCTGAAGACCCAAGTATCAACTAAAAAATATGAGACAGTTGAAGTCTTGAAGATTGCTCTTCGCAGAGAATGGGACAAAATACCATCAAACCACATTCGTGCACTGTGTGAAAACTTCCCGGACAGACTCGATACTATTATCCGGGCTAAAGGTGGCTACATCGAACAATAACATTTTTTTTTCAAATTTGAAATGTTTTTACGATATACTGAAGTTTTCAAATTAAAAAATCAAAATTGACAAAATTACAGCATTTTTAATCGGTAACACTCCGAGTGCCCACACCTGTATATCTGTGTTGCGAAAAGAAGAAGCAGAATTACAAAACTCAGAAGTGTCAATGAGGAATAAACTCAAAGAAACTGAAGCGTCCCTAAATCAACTTAATGCCAATAAGTCTACTCAAGAGGATAAACAAATAAGCTCAAAAGTATAATATTGTACTAGAATATTTCAATTCTTTATTATTTTAGTGTAATTTAACATCTAATGGTTTTCACAGGAGGAATTGTCTCAATATCAATTACAACATGAAAGAAATGAATCGGATACGGTAAAAGCAAGTGAGTTTTTAGATACCGAAAAGAAAAAGTTGTCTCAATTGAATCGATCGTCCTCAAAATAGAAACCTTCATACCCCATCTTTGTGAATCAATAACTGACCTTTTACATGACAATGAAGATATTCTAAAGGAGGAAAACTTAAGACAAAAAGGTATTGTTTAATCCTTCGATGTTGTCTTAAGTTGTGAAACGTAACGGAATAGACCTGTTGCCTCATATAATGAGCATAATGAATGTATTAGTTAGAACACTTACACGTATTCAAGGGGGAATTACGTGAAATATATCATTACTTGTTTATGTAGTGCTTGCATAGAAAAATATCATAGCAGTGATAAAGATTTTAACCACAAATGTATAACATTGATAAAACTAAATATAGAGTGAAAGAAGCGTCAGATACGTATGTTCAAGAATTCAATGATCAGAATTATCGTGACGGGGCCTCCACATAAATGTCGATGAAAATATTGTAACACGTAAATTTTTCGACAGATCTATACTATTCTATTATAAAACTGAATATTTAATATAAAAAACATTCTTCATCAAATGATTTTGTATTATAAAGCTTTTTATTGCCCTTGATTTGGCAGACAATAAAAATACAGAAATAATTAATCCTATTACAGCAGTATACAAATCATATGAAGTAAATAAACGAGTAACTTACAATTACATTCCAGAACTTAAGAACGAACAACCTATCACCTTTTTACTCATTTAAATTCCACAATTATTTCGATGGTCTTATTGGTTTAAATATA